>CM065590.1:482911638-483201638 GCA_033119425.1 Bufotes viridis | reverse complement strand
GAGATCTGAGACACCGCCCCTGAGCTGCAGCAGAAAAGACACTCCCCTTGAGCTGTGATAGGGAGAGCATGGACACTCCTCCTGAGCTGTGATAGGGAGAGCTGAGACACGCTCCCTGAGCTGCAGCAGAAAAGACACGCCCCTTGAGCTGTCAGCGTCATATAAATCTAACAGAGCAATGTATGGGGAGATCTCTGGATCCATGTGAGGTACAGGGCTGGTTCTAGTTTTGTTAGAGATTGTCATGTACTTTATGATGTCTGATTTAAATTTTTTAAAATATTCATGGGATAACCCCTTTAATTAGTAAGAATGCCCATCAAAAGTCATACCATTAAGGGTCCATTCACACGACCGCAAAATGGGTCCGCATCCGTTCGGCAATTTTGCGGAACGGGTGCGGACCCATTCATTTTCAATGGCGCCGCAAAAGATGTGGACAGCACACAGTGTGCTGTCCACATCCGTACTTCCGTTCCGCAGCTCCTCAAAAAAATAGAACATGTTCTATTCTTGTCCGCAGACACGGACAAGAAAAGGCATTTCTATTATAGTGCCGGCCACGTGAGGGCTGCAAAAAAATACGGAACGCACATGGCCGGTGTCCGTGTTTTGCGGATCCGCAAAACAGTTGCGGACGTGTGAATGGACCCTTAGGCTGTGTTTCCACATAGCGATACAGCTGCTGCATGCCATCAAAACCCTGTGCACCCATGGCAGCCAATGGCCACAAACATTTGTGGATTAAGGGAGGTATAGAATCCCAGCCTAAAACCACTGACAGGTGAAGTGAATAACACTGACTATCTTATTACAAGGGCTTCTGTCAAGGGGTGGGAGATATTAGGCGGCAAATGAACAGTCAGTCTTGACGTCTATGTATTGGATGCTGGATGGGGAAGTGTAAGGGCTGTATTACACTGCGATGGTCAGCCAGATAATCACTAAGGAGCATTCATAGGAAGGCCCATTCGTGATGATCTGGCAGTATAATACTGCCGCCAATTACCCGATGATCAAGCAAACACTCGTTCAGTAGGCAATCAGGATTTTAAAGCAGGTTTAAAAATCGTTTGCCAGGGGCAGATCGTGCTGTCTAATCACAATCTATTGATGACAAACAACTGGTCAGTATGGGGACAAGCAATTGCATAATGATCGCTCGTTCCCATACTGTGGAGGAGCTCGCTGTATGTAATAGCAGCGGTCTCCTCCGCTAATGAGCAGGAAATTACCGGGAAGGAACGCATCCTTCCCGACGATTGCCTGCAAAATCTTGTAATGTAATACGTCCCTAAGACTCTGAGCGACTTTGACAAAGGCCAAAATGTGATGGTTGGATGACTGGGTAAAAATCCCTTTTGATATATTCATTTAAATATATATATATGTACCTGCCAAAGCCTGAACTGACGGTTGGTCATGTGTGCTCAGCAGCTGTGCCTGAATAGTCTCTACAACCCTCTTAAATCGGCGACTGGGACCTGGAATATACATAAAAAGAGGCACATAAATCCATGCAATATAAAAGATACATGTATTAAAAGCTTTAAATCAGAAAACATTACATTTTGAGTATCATAATTTATGAGGACAGCAGTTATGACAGAGATGGGCTACTAAAGGCTGCCTCCAAGATGGATGAGTGGATGAATGAAAGAAAATACCAAGTCTTACACAAGGAACAGATAAAGTGCAGTATAAAGCTAAGGTCGATGCAAACTTCTACAGACCATGCTGGACTCCATAAGATCTCCTACACACTAATGTAGTAGTAAGGTACCGTATAGGACAGACCTTGTGATAAGACACAAACAAGTTCAGAAGGAAGAAAAGTGGCACATCCTCTGAGAGGCAAGGTGACAGTGGGTGGCGGGGCATCATATGTGACACTTAAAGACAGGGACCTCAGTGATGACATGGGACTGGGTGCAAAAAAGGGGATGTGGGCAGAGTTATGGGATTGGGTTGTGCATTGGCCTGAGTGTTTGAGGGCAGTTTACATTCTATACAGCCTTAGGCCTCGTTCACACTTCAGTGTTTGGTCAGTGATTTCCATCAGTGATTTAGGAGCCAAAAACAGAAGTGAAGCCTACACAAAGATAAGGTATAATGGAAAGACCTGCACCTGTTCTGTGGTTTTGACCCGCACATGTTTTTTGCTCACAAATCACTGATGGAAATCACTGACCAAACACTGAAGTGTGAAGGAGGCCTTAGGCTTCATGCACCCAACCGTACTTTTTATCTGTGTGCTATCTGCATTTTTTGCGGATAGCACACCGACCCATTCATTTGTATAGGGCCATGCATACATATGTATTTTTTGCAGATCCGTGTGGCAAATTATAGACCAATCCTATTGCAGAAAAGAACGGCCTGTTCTATTGAGTGGAGTGATAAAACACTGAATGCACATGGAAGGTATTTATATTTTGCAGATCTGTTGTTTGTAGACACGGCCATGTGCAATAAGCCTTAGAGGTAAAATACAGAACAAAGAGAGAATGATAATGGTGCTGGAAGGCTGTGCTCTATGGCTCCCCCTGCTGGTAGTATCACGGTAGACAAAGGGGACTGAATAGCATGAACAGACGGTAGAGCTGCTGTCCACCTTCCCATCAGGGGTGGACATACTGTATACGTGCATCTTCTGTAGCATATACAGTTAGGGCCATATATATTTGGACACTGACACAAATTTTGTTTTTGTTACCTGTTTAATAAAACATATTTAAGTTATAGTTATATAATGGACATGGACATAAAGTCCAGACTTTTAGCTTTCATTTGAGGGTATCCACATTAAGATTGGATGAAGGGTTTAGGAGTTTCAGCTCCTTTACATGTGGCACCCTGTTTGTAAAGGGACCAAAAGTAATTGGACAATTGACTCAAAGGCTGTTTCATGGGCAGGTGTGGACAATTCCTTCATTATTTCATTCTCAATTAAGCACATAAAAGGCCTGGAGTTGAGGTGCAAAAAGACCTGGACGCCCACGGAAGACAACAGTGGTGGATGATTGCAGAATAATTACCCTGGTGAAGAGAAACCCCTTCACAACAGCCAACCAAGTGAACAGCACTCTCCAGGATATAGGCGTATCAATATCCAAATCTACCATAAAGAGAAGACTGCATGAAAGTAAGTACAGAGGGTTCACTGCACGGTGCAAGCCACTCATAAGCCTCAAGAATAAGAAGGCTAGAATGGACTTTGCTAAAAAACATCTTAAAAATCCAGCACACTTCTGGAAGAACATTCTTTGGACAGATGAAACCAAGATCAACCTCTACCAGAATGATGGAAAGAAAAAAGTATGGCGAAAGCATGGTACAGCTCATGATCCAAAGCATACCACATCATCTGTAAAACACGGCGGAGGCAGTATGACGGCTTGGGCATGCATGGCTGCCAGTGGCACTGGGTCCCGAGTGTTTATTGATGATGTGGCGCAGGACAGAAGCAGCCGGATGAATCCTGGGGTTTTCAGAGACATACTGTGTGCTCAAATCCAGCCAAATGCAGCCAAACTGACACAAAACATAAAGCGAAAGCAACCCAGGAGTTTATTAAAGCAAAGAAGTGGAATATTCTTGAATGGCCGAGTCAGTCACCTGATCTGAACCCAATAGAGCATTTCACTCGTTAAAGACTAAACTTCAGACAGAAAAGCCACAAACAAACAGCAACTGAAAACCGCTGCAGTAAAGGCCTGGCCGAGCATTAAAGAGGAGGAAACACAGCGTCTGGTGATGTCCATGAGCTCAAGACTTCAGGCATTGCCAATAAAGGGTTTTCAACCAGGTGTTAGAAATTAACATTTTATTTACAATTATTTATTTGTCCAATTACTTTTGAGCCTCTGAAATAAGGAGACTGAGTTTAAAAAACGCTTTAGTTCCTCCTATTTTTATGTAATCATTTTGTTCAACCCACTGAATAAAAGATGAAAGTCTGAACTTCAACTGCATCTGAATTGTTTTCTTCAAAATCCGTTGTGGTAATGTACAGAACAAAAACTAGAAAAATGTTGTCTCTGTCCAAATAGACGGTATAGGGACCTAACTGTATACACCTTTTGGCCTCACAAGAGACCCTTTGTTTGCCAGCAGCTTTTGCATGTGACAAGGTAAGGTGGACAGCAGCTGCATCATGTACTATGCATTCATACTGATGCACTTTCACATATGGATTTCCTGGCATATGGACCCTGCTTTTGTCCTGCTGCACAATACCTCTTACTGGTCTGTATGTATGGTAATTACTGTAATTGTAAAGAAAAATGATACAAGAATAGGCGTTTCTGTTAAAATTCCAAAATGTAATGTAAAAAAAAATGTCTCTTTAATCAATGTCCTTGGTGACAAGGGTCCATCTTCCTCCAAGGGTTGTGCCATCGTAGGAGGACACGTGTCCATCAGAATGGGTGCTGCCATAAACTCTGCGAGCTGAGCTGTCAATCAACGTTCTGCCTGATGTAACCATGTCACACGATGTTCCACAATGCCAAAGCGCAGAATGTTGATTGACAGCTCAGCTTATCTAATGCCTCTCATTGGAGTCAAGTCTCATGTTATTCCCTACAGAAGAGACCGGCACACACATGCAGCCGAATACATGCCATGTGTGGAGGTCTGTTACATTCATTTATCCTCCCTTAAAATAAAAAGCTGTTGGCCTGTGTAAACCCGCCTGGTATACCTGATATTAGAGTGAAGGTCACAGAGTAGATGCCATTCTCTTTTTGTGCCTCAGCTCCCTCCGAGTAACTTATGTCCACCTGAAATTTGACAGGTTTCTGAAATACAGATGGACCCCCTGATGATTTGTACTCTGCTCTGAAGCTGGTCTGAGAGATCACGCTGTGACTTAAACTTGGGATCTGAAGGAGACAAAATTTAGAAAATCAGCTGACCTGGTATAAACTAGAATAGACAATCAAGTTGATGATGAACTGCAAATCGTAGCATAATATAACAGCATACTATCGGAACCAATAATGGTCAAGCCTGCATTGCTGAGTAAGGCTGCCAGCCTACCTTCTTTGCAGTCATAGTCCTTGAATGGGGTGTCCAGGTTTTTTTTATTTGCCACCCAGCCAGTAGCTGTGCAAAAGAATAAAGTACTCACCTGCTTCCTGCCACCCACTTCTAGCTCTCTGCCTCTCCTCAATGGACTTCAGATCCATGTCTGTCAACTACCGCACGGACAGGGTCACATGTGCCACTGCAGCCCAAGTCCAATTAAGGCCTCATTCAGAAGGCAATTTGTGGACCGCACATGGCTGCAACCATAATAGAAAATGCCTATTCTTGTCAGCGATTGCAGACAAGAGTAAGACATGCCCTATCCTTTCCGCGGAGCCATGGAATGGAACCACGGATGCAGACAGCATCCATTTAAATGAATGGGTCCACACCCGTTCTGCAAAATTGCAGACCCGTTCATACGGCCGCCTGAATGGGCCCTAAGAGAGCTAATGAGCAGGATTGGAGTGTCAGGGAGCAATGACTATGGTTTTCTCCACTAGCATGGGGCCAAATTTTAAAATGTAAAAAAGAAACCTGGACCACCCCTTTAAAGGCTATGAACACCATTGGGGACAATTTTTTATGATTGCATTTTACTCATTTTGGTCTAAAAATCATTTTTCAGTTGATCTTTATTAAACATTTTCAACAGTTTTTATTCTATAGGTTTAGGGTTCCATTTTTCTGCAGAGTATTTGCTTTCACATACACACTGAACCCGTCAGGCAGCTGCTCTGATGGCTTGATGTATAGAGCTTATATACATCAAAACTTCTGGCAGCCCATAAACAGTCATTTAAGCCACATTCTAATCAGTTTGATAAAAAAAGTAACCATAATGAGTGTTTATGGGCTATACATCGAGCCGTCAGAGAAGCAACCTGATGGGTTCTGTGTGAAAACGAAAGCAAGATACTCAGCAAATAGACTAAAAGTTAACCCTGCAGAACAAAAATGGAAAATTTTTGATAAAGACCAACGGAAACAATGTTTTTAGCCCAAAATAAGTAAACTGCAATCATAAAAAATTGGTTCCAAGTGATTATAGCCTTTAACGATTGTATGAGATTGGAAAAATTAGTCTGCTTTTTTCCCTACAAACAGCTTGTTCAGTGTCTTCTCTGGTCACATTCTTTTCATTCAGTTCAATAAACTATAAAATGATTTTGAAAACATGCACATTTAAAGTCAAGCGCTAACTTTGGGTTATTTTGGCTACAGAAACAGCAAATGTGAAATTATGTTAATACAAAGGAGAACCATCTTCAATAAGGCATGAATGCTCAATGTTTACCAAAAATCTACATCACAACAGGCCTGACATGAATATGTAATACTTGCATTTGGCATTTCTATGCTGTGCAGTTCCGTACCAGATCTGTAAACAGATCATTGACGGTTTCCAAATAACCATTGAAAAGCTCACACTTTACAACCACGTCACTTTATACTAACCCACAAGGGTAGCTGCAGAAGTTCCAAGCCTGATATCAAAGAAAGCCTGGCTGATCTTTACTTACTGAGAGAAAAGCGTGGACTATGTCAGCTTTTATGGAGCTGAGAGGTTTATCTTTAATCACCACAAATATCTGCTCTTCTTTATCTAGGTTGATGAAGTTTCCGAACCAAGACTTTTTGGCAAGCCTAGGAGCAATGGGAATCGTAAAAAGGTTAGAGAATTGAAAACACTTGTATAAGAAAGTGGATTCAGGGCAATTCAACAGAGGATGAAAAAAATCTTCTGCATTTTACTACATATGAAAGCAAAAAAATAATACAAAAAGTAAACAAATTGATACTCACTCCGGTGAAGACTCTGGAGTAAGACTTGACATTTCTTCTGGTGTCGGTACTGACCAAAAAAGTGTAGAGTTAATTAGAAATCAGAAGATAAATCGAACCTCCAGTTCAAGAAAAAAAATCCCATGAACTGGGGAACAAACAGAACACGTTTTACATCTTTCAGCTATAGATCCACCAATTCCCAGGCTCCTCTTTTGTCATCCAAGATGACCACACTGCTTCTCAGACCTAATCCACACTGTGCATCTGTAGTCCAAGGCACTCCTTGGTAGTCCAGCCCTGTTCTTGGATTATCCATAGCTGTTCACATGAGCAGTGTTGACCAATCCAAGAGTATCAAGAAGTGGCTTAGACTCCCAAATGCATGAAAGTGTGCATCAAAAACTCTGAGAAGGAGTGTGGCCATCTTGGATGGCAGTAGAGGTTTCCAAAGGTTGGCAGATCTGGAGCTCAAAAGACGACAAGGAGGATGCCAGGTAAGCTTTCTGTTGATTCCACAGTTAATGTGATTTTTTTTCTTGAACCAGAGGGTCACTTTAAGATATAATATGAATACATTACAAACTGGGCATTACAATTTCCCTTGTCAATAGGGTGAGTCCCAACACACTGGCACTGTCAGCACAGTCACACATTGTATAGTGACAAAGGGAATGGTAACATGCAGTTGACACTTTATTCATACTTTTCCTGAAGAAAAAACAGAAGAAAAGCACAACGCAGAGTTTTAAAGAAAAGATATTCCAGAAAAACAGTGCCGAGAGGTGCACTTTAAGAAACTTAAGCCGGGTTCACATGACCGTTATGCTTTCGTTATTGTTTTCCGTTATAACATGGTCATAACAGAAAATAACGGAATCCATAAGACGGAAATCAAAACAAAAGCCTTTAAGAGGCATTCGGTTTTGATCTGTCATAACAGAAGTCTATGGGTAATCATAATGGATCTGTCTGGTTTCTGTTATGCAGGACGGAAAACAAAGTCCAGTTCTGATGAATGTACGTTCTTCTATTAAGAGGAAAACATTTTTATGAAATTTTTTTTCATAAAAAATCAGTTGCCCTCTGCCTCACTCATCAGAAAAAGTGGAAAAGGTGGTTCATTATATGGCGTTTTTACTGAACACTGTATTTCCCAATGTTTTTACAACAGACAACTGGCATAAATACACTGATAAATCCGCTCTTATCTGCACTGATGAATGTACGTTCTTCTATTAAGAGGAAAACATTTTTATGAAATTTTTTTTAATAAAAAATCAGTTGCCCTCTGCCTCACTCATCAGAAAAAGTGGAAAAGGTGGTTCATTATATGGCGTTTTTACTGAACACTGTATTTCCCAATGTTTTTACAACAGACAACTGGCATAAATACACTGATAAATCTGCTCTTATCTGCACTGATTAATTTTACACTTGTCTTCCAGAAGCTACCACTAGGAGGAGCTAAGTGCATAGGAATGTATGCAGTTACCATTGATTGAAGCAGACATTGTAAATAATCTCTTTGCACTGAGCTTTCCCTAATGGCGGCTGATGGAAAATTCAGTGAATCTATGTCGGAAACAGAAGAAGCAATTCAGTGATCTTCGGGATCCCACTGATCAAACTGACTCAGATAGTGTCATAAATTATGGTTAGGGTCAGTTCAGTATTGATGCACATTCGGTTTAGATTCTGCACAAAAATCTGCTTTTAAGCTGATGATTCTACATGACATGCATGTAAATTGGGTTTTCTCATCACTGTTTATACCATGGAAAATTTCTGAGTGGATCTTTGAAAAAAAAAATCAGCCTTGGTAATAAGTAATTACAGGTCCCTTGGACCAAACCATAGGACCAACAAAGGCGTGCTGTCTATAAAACTTAACATTTAATTCATAATTTAAAAGAACTCACAAAATGGCCAACACAAGGATAAATCAAAAAGGTTACATAACGCGGTACCCAAAACAAATTAAAACGGCCTCACCGGATCCATGCAGACTGTTAGACCCCAGAACGTCTCAGGAGGCTGGAATTCGGGCCTGAGGCCAAATTGGTGGGTCCGAGTTATAGAGGTCACTCCATGGGTCGGGACGGTGTCCAGAGCGGGTGCCAACAGTGTCAGGATAGGAGCAGTGGGGGGAACTAAACCCTGCCAATTCCCTGCGGTTGCGGACTCGGGACTGGCACTAGCCCTGCCTTACACAACGGAGCACCCGCCCCGATAGGGGCGACCCCGACCGGAACCTGACCCCTAACACGGGCAGTGTCCCTAAGCTTGCCCTGCCAAAGGGACAGAATCTGTTGGTTTTAGCTCTGCTCGAGTTGCTAAACACTGAGTAGGAAACAGTAGGAAACAGTTATTTACTTTAGGGTGTATGTTCACAGCACCGAGTACCCTGCAGGATTAGTCAGGCAGGTAGTTATACACTGATTGCAAACTTGTGGGAAGGTTAGGAGGGTAGTGCACACCCTCCGTTACCACTAGCAACCTGTGCGATAGCAGTGTGCAAATTCGAGCAGTAGTTTTAACAAGTGTGTCAAAACTCACAAACATTTTTAGAGAACTACTAATAAAAGTGAAGTTTTACTGATTTAAATATTAAGGGTAAAAGTGGTGAATTGAGCTCAATTGAGCAAAGTTTTTTTGTTGCCAAAGGGATCTTGATACAAAAGAATTGCAAAAAAGTCAAAACTCCCAGGCACCCTTAAACTCCCGACGTGTCACGTTTCATTATAGTGCAAATCATCAGGGGAGTGTAGTGGACCATTGCCAGATTTCAGAGAGTGTTAAACAAAAGGTATATAGGTATATATAAACAGGGCCTTCAGTGGAAGGAGAACCTGTTTTTGGGTTGAAAACCACCGCTAAAGTTGCGGGGATTGCGGGCAAAAAGGAGGGAGGGATGGAGACCCGCGGTGGCCGGTGTCTCCCAAACACGGCATTTTTTCTGTTTGGGGAGACACCGGCCACTGCGGTCTCCATCCCTCCTTTGCCCGCAATCCCCGCAACTTTAGCGGTGGTTTTCAACCCAAAACAGGTTCTCCTTCCACTGAAGGCCCTGTTTATATTACCTATATACCTTTGTTTAACACTCTCTGAAATCTGGCAATGGTCCACTACACTCCCTGATGATTTGCACTATAATGAAACGTGACACGTCGGGAGTTTAAGGTGCCTGGAGTTTTGACTTTTTGCAATTCTTTGTATCAAGATCCCTTTGGCAGGGCAAGCTTAGGGACACTGCCCGTGTTAGGGGTCAGGTTCCGGTCGGAGTCGCCCTATCGGGCGGGTGCTCCGTTGTGTTAGGCAGGGCTAGTGCCAGTCCCGAGTCCGCAACCGCAGGGAATTGGCAGGGTTTAGTTCCCCCCACTGCTCCTATCCTGACACTGTTGGCACCCGCTCTGGACACCGTCCCGACCCATGGAGTGACCTCTATAACTCGGACCCACCAATTTGGCCTCAGGCCCGAATTCCAGCCTCCTGAGACGTTCTGGGGTCTAACAGTCTGCATGGATCCGGTGAGGCCGTTTTAATTTGTTTTGGGTACCGCGTTATGTAACCTTTTTGATTTATCCTTGTGTTGGCCATTTTGTGAGTTCTTTTAAATTATGAATTAAATGTTAAGTTTTATAGACAGCACGCCTTTGTTGGTCCTATGGTTTGGTCCAAGGGACCTGTAATTGTTCTGATTTTTGCTGGAAGGCTTTCTGTAGGGTAGGTTTAACATTGTTACCCCCCTACCCTATTACAGTAAATTCTTGGTAATAAGTATCATGCTACTTCTTTCTGCAGTTTCTGAATTATGACAGATCCTGTAGTACATTTGTGTGAACACATCCTTATGTGCAGATCATACCTCTGGGACCCTCACCTATACCTCATATACTGACTCCCATTTACTAATTTCAGGCCACTGCAGTCACCATACAGTACAATAGAGAGATGGCGATGCTATATGCCATAGATACTTAAGATAGGATCCTAGGTTAAAATCTGAATCCAAGGACAACAACAACATAATACATTTGCATGATCTCCTCATGTTAGCATGGGTTTCCTCCGGTTACTCCGCTTTCCTCCCACACTCCAAAGACATACTGATAGGGAATTAGATTGTGAGCCCCATTGGGGACAGCCCAATGCTAATGTCTGTAAAGCGCTGTATAAATGCACAAAGTAAATAAATAAAAATAAACAGGAATATCCCGTTAAAAAAAAAATTTTTTTTGAACAGTTTTATAAATCCTAGCATTAAGTACAATGAGCACTCCCTGCTAAAAGGTTAAACCTCCTACGGTTTGGTGTTTTTCTCTAAAATAGTCCATGTTAATAAATGTGTCTTTCTACAAATTACTGCATTAATTGATATTAGCTGACCATCTATGGTTTCACTATCTGAAAAATGAGCCTAAATGCACCCTGTTGTCTGTTGGTTATGTGTCTATGCTTTCCACAAAGGAAAAAGGGCTCATGGATATGACATTTCGATTGTTTGGCACTTGGTAATGAGAAAGGAATCATTTCTATGTCACTTCAAAAATACATACAATTGCATCCATTTTGATAAAGTGATCTTAACACTATAGCCACTAGAGGGCACTAATATATAGAAAAACAAAACACAACCTACCTTGCAATTTCCGACGGTGGAAACGTGGGGAACCCAGGAAGCTATTCTTGATAGAGTTGAGTCGTGTCTTCCAAGCCACCCCACCAACACCTGGACTTGAGGGAGGGGTGCCACTGGGCGTCCCAGTCGGGCTGTCCTTGGGCGTATGCACTGGGGTGCCCAGCGGGGTAGGGAGGGGACTACCTCGGGGAGAAGGGTGAGGGGTCACCTGCGGCAAAGGGATAGATTTGGTGGTGGATTTAGTACCAGGGAAAAAACGAGCGGGTAGTGAGGAAGGGAAGAAAGGAGAGGATAATGGGGAACGATGAGGTGAAGTTGAGGAGTCATGCGGTGGGGAGGAAGCAGTCATGGTAATTGGTAAGGGATTAGATTTAATGGTCTGGAGGGGCTTCTCTCCCAGGTTGGTCTTAGCAGGCAACGTTTGGGTCTTCGGGTCAGGCTGACGGTGAGCAGCTTTGGATTGCCAGATGGCACGGGGGTCCTCCCCATCAGCGGCTTCCAGCGGTGTGGGGGAGAAAGTGAATACGGGACTCTGGCAAGGGGGGACAGAAAAGTGCCCAGTGGGCATTGATGTTTGACAATGAGATGGAACAATGTGGCAGGACTAATGTGTATAATATGTGTAACCGGTATGAGCTTTCATCAAAGCCAGTTCTCAAATATATGGGAAAACGTTTAATTCAATATGATTCCTGTACTTGTACGTTTTCCTTTGTGTGGAAATACTCTCTAGTAGTACACATTGAATTGTGATTAATTTGAATGAAGGACATTTGCCCTGTCCAAAGATGTCTACTGTTCTCCAGATTTTTCCAGATAAATGGGCTCGTTCCAGAATATATTTGACCAATGTAGTATCGTATGACATGTATAAGGTAAGTCACATCTCTACAAAGCTAAATTGAGTTAAACTTTTTATACACTAAACCGCCAGCATGCTGGGGTTTACTGGTCAAATATTATCCTGTCGGACATCTCTGTTGTAGCATTAGGTATTAAATAAAGTTATAACACAGCATGTGCTGTACTTATATTACTGGAGAACAGCACACTGGCATCTGGCGCATATGCAGAGAAGTTAGGCGTAATGAGCTCAACTTAAACCACAAACTGCGCATGAGCTGTATGCTGATGGACACTTCTCCGGACACGTTTCCATTCTGCATTCTGTATTACAAATGCTACAACAGAGGCATTTGACAGGAACATTTTAGAACCTGGGGATAAATGTTATTCTGGGGATAACATTTGATTCTGCCCTATCCTTTAAGCCACACACCCAAACCCCCACCTCCACCTGTGCTGTCAACTTAAGAACATCTCTCGTGTTCGCTCATTCCTCACTCGAGTCAACTAAAATACTAGTGCATGCCCTCATCATCTCCTACCTGGACTACTGCAACATTCTCCTCTGTGGCCTCTCATCTAGCACTTTCACTCCCCTACAATCTATTCTCAACTCTTCTGCCTGGTTAATCCACCTCTCCCCTAGTTTCTCCTCTGCCTCCCCCCTCTGTCAATCCTTTCACTGGATCCCCACTGCCCAGCAAATTCAGTTTAAAATAATAACTACATAAAGGGCAATCCACAGCCTGTCCCCTCCTTACACCTCTGACCTGCTTTCTCGATAAATCCCCACATGTAATCTCTGATCCTCACAGGACCTCCTTCTCTGTTCTCCTCTCATCTGTTCTTCACACAATTGACTACAAGATTTCCCAGGTGCCTCTCCCATATTCTGAAAATCTCTACCCCAACACATGAGACTCTTTCCCAACATCCAAACCTTCCACCTAACTATACTAATGATGGGGGTACTTATTAAAGGTGCTCACATCTTATTCATACTTGAAAAGTTAATAGGTGAAGAACATTCTGAAGGCTATATACAGCACCCCAATGTGGCACTGCTGACTCCCAAATAATATAGTTTATAGACTAATGGTAGAGGAATACGTGTCACAGACACCGTGAGCACTGAGCACCACTTATCTCCAAAGACAACAAAACAACGGACAAGAAAACTTTAGCAAGCCTTGGGCAAGGGTATGCCCGATCAATGTCCTATATATTAATATGAGGGATAGGAGTGGATGAGCAGAATCCAGAACAAAGGTTTGTCATTTATATATTGAGACTTTTTCTATATGATACAACCATATCTGAGAACAGCAATAATGAATGATGCAAAATACAGCTCTGCCCATAAGGTATGAAGAAGGCTAGGCCTGAAGTGGTGCGTGATGGCTAGTGATGGTGTATGTAATGTATGGCACCAGGAAATGATAATTTGATCTGCCAGCATGGTAATGCAATTATATTCAGTCCAATTCTGCTGTCATCTCATCTGTAAACCGTGTATTTCCTTCTTAATACTTACCCTTGGACTGCTGAGAGGGCTGGAGGAGAGACCAGTGGATGCACCGCTCACAGATCTGGACCTACATAAGAAAGATCTATTACCTACTGCATGTGGAACAATGAAGCTGACCCCTATTTGCCCTGTTCTAAATTGTATGTTTTGGAAGGATTAGGTTTCAGCCAGATAGATATATAGGTCAAGTGGTATGATTTCAAACGGCTCATTCCTTCTGCATCTAGCAATTTCATGTGATCTCTCTCTTTTTAAGCCATACATCATTTTCCCTACAATATAATCAGGGATTGCCTCTTGTATTCTCAAAAGTAATGTGATCATGCATTCTGAATGTAATGATGGTATCAGAAGTCTGAGCTCTGGTCTTCTTCTTGCTGTTATTCTTCCATTCTACCGCCATTTATATAGTATATTATTATCTTATATAATCTGAGCCCATGTCATATTAGAGACATACTTGTCCTAAACAATTAGGTAATAGATAATAAATGAAATGTTGGTATATATGATTTTTAGATTATTAATTTAGAGGAATATAAATAACTCGTGTCCATTTTTTGACTACTTGTTTGTTAAATCCAACAAGAAAAATGTGAAATGTTTAATCAGACAATGTGTACAATAGTATTCTGGGCATGGATGGCACCTATTATACATGGGACATGGAGGCTATGGTAAAAATGTATAATTCCCCCTAAGCCTTTCTTTTTTTTATAAAAATGCCACGAAACCCTACTTTTGTGACTTTTTAAATGCTACTGTGACATTTTCAGTAGCAATTGCAATTTTTACACCGCCCTCACCAGTTTCTGTAAAGGGGGCAAGCTGAGGGCTGGGCGTAGGTGGGGCCAGAAACTGGTGTAAGTAATTACTGAAATGTACAGCATCTCTGAGCTGCTGTAGATTTAATTCTGCTGCACGAACTGCCGGAGGAAGCATGCAATTACATGCCACCTTCAGTGTGGGCTGCTACCGTGTAGGCTCTGGGCACATTTATTTCTATAGAAGTTCCAGAGGTATCCAAGTACAGCGCTCAGCTATCTCCAGAACTCATATAGAAATTAAATGAACAGCCCCGCACTTGCTCAAATGGACGGCCAGTTCACTTTGGGAGTCTCCACGGGGTACTAAGTCCCTGTTTTTAGGATCACTGGAGTCCCAGAGGTGGGACCCCCATTAATCTAATAGTTATCCCTTATCCTGCGGATAGGGGATAACTTGATATAGCTGGAATACCCCTTTACCCCTCACTTTTTTGATTGCAGGGAGTTATAGAAGGGTTGGCTTCTTTTTTTTTTTTTTAAAAGAGAAGACTGACTTTGGAAGACGATCCCTTTTACTATCCATCTTTATGAGAAGACCATCCTCTTATCCAGACCTGATTTCTTGTTACAGATTTTTTTTTCCAGAACATATTAAACATGCGTATATTATGCCGTAGCAATTCAGAGGGAAATATTACTCTGTCATGATGGAACCTGTTGGGATTTTATGCTGCCTGTGGTTCGGGCAGCATTAAACTGAGGACAGGTTCTCTTTAAAGAGGTTCTGCAGTAATTTTAAACTGATGATCATCAGCATCTGATCGTCAGCGGTCCGTCACCCGAGACCCCCGCCAATCAGCTGTTTGAGAAGGCAGCGGCACTGGCAGTAGCGCAGCGGCCTTCTCGCTGTTTACCGCAGGCCCAGTGACGTCACGACTTGTATCACTGGCCTGGGCGGGGCTAAGCTTTATTCAAGTGAATGTCACTGGGCCTGAGGTAACGTCACTGGGCCGGACGTCACTGGGCCTGAGGTAACGTCACTGGGCCGGACATCACTGGGCCTGAGGTAAACAGCGAGAAGGCCGCGGCGGTACTGCCAGTGCCGCTGCCTTTACAAACAGCTGATCGGCGGGGGTCCCGGGCGTTGGACCCCTGCCGATCAGATACTGATGATCTATCCAGAGGATAGATCATCAGTTTAAAATTACTGCAGAACCCCTTTAAATCAGAATTCTCTGGTCTGTGTTAGACCAATTCATATTCTAAGCCCCAGGGATACTACATTGCAATGAGACCAGATGATGTTACATCACTATGGTCGCTTATCAGTATATACACAAGGCTAAAGAGGACCGATGGAGAAAGTGTGGCTACAAATTCAGGTTTCTTGATGCAGTTTTGGAATCCAAAATCAGGAGTGGATCATAAAAGTAGAGAACGTATAAACAACAGATATGATATCTCCTCTTTTTGGATTTCACTCCTGGTTTTGGTTTCCAAAACTGCATCAAGAAACCTGAACGTGTGACTGTACCCTAAGTACAGTATATTACACGGTTTTAATTTCCTTACAGGTTTTTTGACTGTTTGTTTAGGCTTGTTTCACACTCGTGGCAGGCGTTCCAGCAGGCTGTTCCTGGCAAAAAACAGCCTGCCGGAGCTCTCTGGATCCGGTTTGGGCGGTCATTACCAAACGGTTGACAGTTGTATTAATTATTAGATACTTGGTCATTTTTACTTTCTCATAATACCGAATGCTAAGCTGATTTTATGAACCACACTTATGATATAGGCCAGCTCGTACCTTTGACTGTGTTGTGCCATCTCAATAGCCCGTCGTGCGGGAACAGGTGAACCACCATCTGTCACGCTCAAGACTTCCATAGACTTTCTCTCAGGGCGTCTCTTACCATGGCGATTCAGCATTGGGGAATCAACTCTTTTACGAGGTGGATCTATTGAAAAAGTCCAAAAAAGATAATGAACAGACATACAGCAGTGATTCAGGAAGGCTTCTACTGTACCATGTTTGATTATTTTCACAGTAGTATTACTTCATTTCTCATGAATTTATTTGCATGGGTGAATTAAATAGCCGCTGCACGTTCCTGATATCATCCCTTAATGTGAAATAAATAGATGCCTAGCTTATAGATGTGCCGCTATAATGAGATGTGCCTGGTGACCAATCCTTTTAATAAAGGTAATATGCACACAATAAAGAATTCAAGGCAGGACTAGAAGGACTTGCTCAGGGAATATACAATACTACAAGCAGCTGTTGAATTTATTAGTCTTGAGTCATGTTTCTAGTTGCATTTTACAACTATGGACAAGGATTCATTTTGAAAGTTGAAATTCCCTGTGAAGCAATTTTCGAAAATCATTCAAAGTAGTTTATTTAGATTCCAGAGCATACGGTAGGTAAGACATACAAAAGTATGTGGACATTCCTCCTAATTATTAGTGTTTCAGTTACACTTATTGCAAAGAGGCACCTAAAATCAAGCCCACAGTTATGCGATCTCCATAGCCAAACATTGGTAGTTATAGAGGTTGGACTGAAGAGCTCAGTGCTGTCATGGGATGCCACATGTGCCGCAAGTCAGTTTGTGAAATTTCTGATCTACTGCAGTCAGCTGTAAGTGGTGTTATGGTGAAGTGGAAGCTTCTAGGAGTAGCTCAGCTATAAAGTGGTAGATCACAGTGTGGGCCATGAATTCTGAATTATGTGGCACGTAAAAATTGTCTAGCCTATGTTGCATCACTCAATAGAGGGTTTTAAACTACCCCTGCAAGTGACATCAGCACAAGAACTGTACACCAGGAGCCTCATGAATTAGGTTTTCACAGACAAGATCACCATGTTCAATGTGAAGCGCTGAATCTATCGGTGTGAAGCACATCACCACTCAGTATTTCTCTTCCACGGCTCCATAAAAAAAAGATAGAACATGTACTTTTCTTGCCCATTTTGTGGACCAGAATAAGACATTTCTATGGGAGGTAGAAAAAATGGCAGCATGCAAACGGCTGGTATCTGTGTTTTATGGATCCGCTGTTTCAGACAGCAAAACACAGATGGTGGTGTGCATGGGGCCTTAAGTGGAGGCTCTGACGTGGCTGCACAGAGTACTGATCTCAAGCCCACTGGACACCTGTAGGATGAATTGGAAAACCAACTGTAAGCCAGGACCTCTCATTCAACATCATTGTCTGATCTGATGAATGCTATTCTGGATGAATGGGTATGAATTCCCAAAATCTTGTAGAAAGCCTCCCTAGAAGAGTACAGGCTTCTACAGTCACAAACCAACTCTATACTAATTTTCAGGGTTTTGAAATGGGATGTCAAATAAAGTCATATAGTCAGGATGCCGGGTGAAATGTACTTTGGGTGGTCACTCACCCCTGAACTCTGGGTCTCTATTCTACCATACTTATTTCATTATGTGGCAAGCTTGTATACAACTGTAGTAGGGATGCCTTCTTTCAGCACCTCATATTATGCTGCATTGCATACAGATGTGATGGGCCCACAGGATGTTGGAATTGGTCTGATGCTGATGTAATTATTAACCTCTCACCCTTGGGATTTATGCATGTGAGTGAGAGTTTTGAAAGTTTGGTACTTGTTCCTCAATTTATTCAACATTACTAAAGGGTATTATTTTTCCATTTGCCCTTAGTAGTTGGATGGTGGATTATCAGACCTGGTTTCTAGGAGGTGGAGTTTTTACTATATTGTGAGTTCACACTGCATATTTGTAATGTTTTTCATCTAATTATATTTTATGATAAAATAAAGGTATGTATTCATATTCAATGTGTGGGATTGTATTTTTGGCGGTTTGTACAGTAGTTATCAGAATACAACCCGGATCAATGATACATCTCTAGTAATCTTACATGTATAAATTAATATTGGATCATAATCCAAAAACCTTTCAAGTGATATTGAGGCAGAGAGTTGCATAGTCTTACTGCTCTTACAGTAAAGAATCCTCTTCTCTGCTGATGTTAGAAACCTCTATTTAGATAAAATGGATATCCCATTTTTTGTAGCTACAGTCCTAGGTATAGAATCCTCAAGTTCCATTTAGTGTCCAATTTATGCAGAGTAACACATAAAATATACTGTAATTGTAAGCTTTGTAATGATTTGTATCACACTTACACTGATCTATTACATTGTTTATTAGTCTACTTGACAGGGGCAACATGTACTGAAGTCCTGTCAGGCAATATACCTATATCCTTCTATGAGTGAGTCCTAAGAGAGATTGTACACTCCATAAATCTAGAATCTAGAACAGAATGTCAAACACTTAAATCCCATCAACATCTTATGATTTTACCCACAATATCAAAGATTATACATATATTCAAATATCCATCTATTTCATATTTCACTATATATACTGAGGATAATACTCAGTGACATCTTGCTTATAATGGCCATGCTTCCATACCTATATCATTCCTGGGAGGGAGGTCTTCATCTTCACAACTTGGATATCTTTCCTTACGATCCAAGAGAAGGTAATAAATCATCTTCTCTTGGTTTTCACTGAAAGAAAAAAGTATGTACTGGTAAATAAAATGGTTATAAACAAGAAAATTTCTAGGAATGCAATAACTGTAAAAATGATATACACAGATATACACAGAGAGAGGGAGAGAACATCTAAGCAGTCTTCCACTCAAATTACAGTTTGACAGAGCAAGTCTTGTAAATAGCTGAATGAAGGATACCATTCACACAAGATGACACTAATTTAGAATATACAAATGAAATACAGTACATTTCAGGGTACATTGTACGAAGTCATAGTTACTCTGCAGGTTGCCACTGGGGTTGAGCCAATTAAAGTATCCGAAGTGGAACTTCAGGGAAAATTCAAATCGCCATGAAGCCGATTTTCCTTGTGCTTCACGGCAACAAATCAATTTTCTCTGAAATTGCCTAAAAAAACCATACTCACTGCATCTGTTTGAGCGAGAAGAGGCCGCCGTGGTCATCTTGATTGAAGATCCCACGCGAATTCTCATGCGTGGTGACATATGACATCATCATGCCGGCCAGCGTGATGACGCCATCACGCACTGCGTGAGATTTTGCGTGGGGTCTACATTTTTGCATCAGATGCAGTGATCAGAGATGAACGTGGCATCTGAGGGGTTCAATGACGGGGGACTGCGCAAACGCTGTTACCATTCATTATTCCTGCTACTTACAAAGAAATGTGCTTCATGATGAAGTAATTCAATACATTATACGTATTTAGGTGGCATTATATGATTAGTCAAGTTATATAGATCATTCAGAAATGTTTGTGTCAACCATACAAAGGATAACAACTGGTTCACTGGTTTTCCTTCTTCTCATCCCTATGGAGAGAGAAGGGGTATGTGCTGTACCTATGAGGAGAAGGAGCCTTATGCAGGTTCACATCACAAAATGGGAAGTGGATGAGGCCAACCTTAGCTGTAGGCCTCCTCTTTATGGACATAGCAATTTGCAGGGTTGCCTCATAGAACATAGTAAACAGAATTCTCATTTATCATAGAGTGCCATGAATACTTACTCTTCATTCTGTAGTTCTTGTTTCAGTTTGTTTTTATCCCTGAAGCAACCCAAGGAATGCATACTATCCAGGACATCGGGGTCAAACTCACTTACTGAGTGAATTCTTCTGATGGACACCTTTCGGGGAGTGGGCTGTTCAGGCTCTGGTTCATTTTTGCCACCCCTGCAGAAAGAGTCAATAAATATGTCCATAAATATAGTAATTACATTTAGCTTACAAAAGTACCTACAACATTTGCATAACCACAATAGAAACAGTAAGGGGACATAATTACATATCAATGTCACTTACACACAACTTATTGTATAACTGGTCTCTTTCAGCGTCAGACTGGCCTACAAGAGCTGACGTTCTGACGCAATAATAAACTCTAATACAATATTATATAAGGTCTTACTGATAATTTATTCTAAGCAATCAAATTTTGACAGGCACATTTTGTATAGACAGAGAGTGGGCCCTCAGAATCACTTCTCTGGTGGGCCCAAGGAACCCCAAACTGACTATAGGATCTATAATGGTGGCCATTGGTGGATGTTACCTAGGATTGATTGGCAAGTTCAGTATCAGGAAGGAAACAAACTTTAAGCTCTGTAATCTAGAGGCTTTATAAACTCAGGGGGAGTAGACACTCTAATAGGAGTCATAAATGTTGTTTCCATCCTGTCTTGATTGTCTTTCAGCCAGCCAATACGTTTCACAAGACCAGTCGTGTTCTGACAGATGGTTTATGATGATGTACAAATCTAAAGTATTATCTTATTTACTCATCAACACTATTTTCTTATCAATGGAGATACTTTTTTATTTGCTCACTTACATTTGGTTATGATAGTAAATTTGGGATTTGTATTGTTTTTATGGCAAGATTAGTGGCAGATGTGAACAAAGACGTACAGTGCCTTGACGTTTTTCATGTTTTGGTGCCTCACAACCTGGAATTAACATGGATTGTTTGAGGATTTGCATCATTTAATTTACAGAACTTGCCCACAACTTTGAAGATGTTTTTTGTTTTTTTATTGTGAAGCAAACAACAAATAGGACAAAATAACAGAAAAAGTCAATGTGTATAACTATTCACCCTCCTAAAGTCAATACTTTGTAGAGAAACCTTTATTGGCAATCACAGCTCCAAGTCGCTTTGGATAAGTCTCTATGAGCTTGCCACATCTTACCACTGGGATTTGCCCATTCCTCCTTGCAGAACTGCTCCAGCTCCTTCAAGTTGGATGGTTTGCACTTGTGAACAGCAATCTTTAAGTCTGACGACAGATGTTCTATTAGATTGAGATCTGGGATTTGACTAGGTCATTCCAACACATTTACATGTTTCCCCTTAAACCACTCAAGTTTTGCTTTAGCAGTGTGTTTTGGGTCATTGTCCTGCTGGAAGGTGAACCTCCGTACTACCCTCAATTCACGCACATAGTGGTACAGGTTTTGCTTAAGAATGTCCCTGTATTTAGCACCATCGATCTTTCCCTCAACTCTGACCAGTTTCCCAGTCCCGGCTGCTGAAAAACATCCGGCTGGTGTTTTTTGGGTGATGTGATGTGTTGGGTTTGCGCCAGACATAGCGTTTTCTTTGTCTTTGCCAAAAAGTTCAATTTTAGTCTCATCAGACCACCTTCCTCCATACATTTTGGGAGTCTCCCACATACATTTTCACAAACTCCCAATCTGCCTTTTTGAAAGTAATGGCTTTCTTCTGGCCACTGTGCCATAAAGCCCAACTCTATGGAGCGTACGGCTTATTGTCATCCTATGTACAGTTACCTGTACTCCAGTCTCTGCTGTGGAACTCTGCAGCTCCTCCAGGGTTACCTTAGGTCTCTGTGCTGCCTCTCTGATTAATGCCCTCCTTGCCCGGTCCGTGAGATTTGGTGGGCGGCCATCTCTTGGCAGGTTTGCTGTTGTGCCATGTTCTTTCCATTTGGTTATGATAGATTTGATGGTGCTCCTGTGGATCATCAAAGATTTGGATATTTTTTTATAACCTAACCCTGACTTCAACAACATTGTCCCTTACTTGTTTGGAGAATTCCTTCGTCTTCATCGCAGTGTTTGGTTAGTGATGCCTCTTGCTTAGGTGTTGCAGCCTCTGGGGCCTTTCAAAAATGGTGTGTATATGTAATGACAGATCACGTGACACTTAGATTGCACACAGGAGGACATCATTTAATTAATGATGTGACTTCTGAAGGTAATTGGTTGAACCAGAACTTTTTATGGGCTTCCTAACAAAGGGGGTGAATACATACGCACATGCCAATTTTCTGTTTTCTATTTCTATACAATAGTTTTATTTATATATTTTTCTCATTTCACTTCACCAACTTAGACTATTGTGTTCTGATCCATCACATAACATTCAGAACAAAACATTGAACTTAAGGCTGTAATGTAACAAAACACAAAAAAAGTCAAGGGGGGTAAAAACTTTTGCAAGGCACTGTAGCTAATAAAAGGATCACTATTTACAGTTGAACATTTTATTATTTTTAGTACAATGTATTTAGGCTTTATATATAGATGTGGTAGGTAGGAGATCATCTGCCCCTCCGGTGCACATGGCTATGACTTATTAGAATGGAATATTCCGTACGCCCACTGTTGCCCAACACCCCCTCCCAACCATATAAAACACGTAGAGACTCCTTCTTTGGTGTAAGGCTGTAGTAGCCAAGTTTATTAACAAAATAAACCATTTTAAAATATATTAAAATGTAACAACTTGATGTTGATTCCCAAGCAAACGGTCACTGGTTCGAATCCAGGAGCAGCCATGAAGATTCCCCAAGAAAAGAGAAACAGCATTATCTAGCTCATTGATAGCGATATCTCAGCCAAGAAAGTTGCCAAACTGTATCATGTGAGTGCCATAGAAGAATACCAAATGAAGTCCGTCCATCTATTCCAAAGCCAAATGGTGGATGTCCAAGCAAAATATCGGAGTGAACAAGTTGGCTCATCACAAGGTCTATCAGTTCTGGTGCAACAAACACAGCAGTGGAGATGGCTCGTATGCTTTGTAATAGTAAGATCACAGATGCAAGCACTATGTTACTAGTGTATCTTAAAGTGCCTTAACATTCCAATCCAACATTGCAAAACCTTCTAAACATTATAACCCACGATAGTGGGAAGGATCCTCCAAGACAATCCAACCAAGAATTGTAGTCTCCACCAACAATCTCCACTTATATTCCAAAACGTACCCTTGGCCATATTCACCGGCCCAAAGGCACCAAATCATCAAATACATACCACTGCAGGCCTTTTAGCCCAAACAGAAATTCTTCAACTTATAAAACTTAATTAAATGCATGACCCAAAGTGTCATGTACCTATTCCCAATTGTTCTTCTTCCCAGGATCCTGTACCCGCTGCAACAAAGAACGCCGCCTGGCAAAATATCAACAAGGGTGGGTGGGCGTTAATGTCTAACACTGGTCCCATGGCAAGTGAGGAACCACTCCCCTAACCCCCCAGTTAAATCCTGTCCGCCAAACCATACCTGATCCACCCCCTTTTCCAACTCAACTCTACACTATACCCACCTCCCAGTTCAAACCACTTAACCCCTTCCTGCCTACCAACTTCCCCCTAAGTCAAGCCGCATTTCTCTACGGCTGCACCCCACTCCATTGTTCTTCATCAATGCATTTTACAAATGGAATCTAATGGTTGGCAAATTATGCCTCATGAGGGCTAGCTGGCGGCTTCCATCTGCATTAACAGCTGATCACCGGAGTCTGAATGGACCTTCGCACTCGGCTTATCACCAGGGAAACCTTTTCGATATATAGGGGTCTCTTTTTGAAGACATCAGTAACTTCATGTTCACATACAATGAATGATCCAGCACAACAGCATATTAGATCTCAGGATCCTTGTTTGGTACAGGGCTGGCATTAGCTTTGATAGAAAGATTGCTATGTACTATATGATATTCGATTTTCAGTTTTTACATTAATTATAGAAAAACCCTTTTAAGGTAGAACACAGTATTACTAAAAGATCAGAACTGAGTTTATCCATCTTGCATCTTTTCCTAGTCTTCATATACCACTCTCCAGTTGCAGTAACGTCCTAAATTAACGCATGGTGCTCTTTCTAGCTTGTTATTTACAACAGGTAATTGCAATTAGAAAATTTGTATGAAAGATTCCAGAGTGTAGTCATAATACGTAGTTATATACACTGTACATCTGTATATAGCACCAGCAGTATATGATCACCACTATACTTAAAATTCCTGCTCTGTAGAATGCACATTTTACATTTTTGATGCCAGAGGCTGTGCATAAAAAAAGACTTCTCCTATGTCACAAATTGCTGACACAGGAATCAAGCAATACAGTTGTCCTCAGTGGTCTTGAGTCTAATAATCAGACTATAAGCTGACAGTTTTTTGAACTTTTATTGGTCTTGTGCATGGAATTTGCTCTCTCTTTTCAGGTACATACATGACCACACATGCCTATCATTTTATTTATTTGCAGTATATAGAAAAAACTGTAGCAGCAGGACAGTGAGGAATCCAATATAATGAACTGGCAAATGATATTAAAAATTCTTATCTCTCTTACTGCACAGAACCCTTTCATTTTTTTTTAGATTGCATAAAAGGAAAGAAAAACTTATGACTCAAATATAGTATTGCCCCTTTATATGCCTTGTAAACCAACATTGTTTTTATAAAAGGTTGCAGTTTTTTTTTAATCTACACTGTAAAAAAAGGGATATAAAAAATCAACGGGCATATGTCATCAGATTTATACCCATGAAACTGTCTGACCTGTTACATAAGCACTTGGCAGCTCAAGGCATCTGTATTGGTCCCATGTTCATATGTGTCCACATTATTGAAAAAAATGAATTTTTAATATATGGAAATGAGCCTCTAGGAGCAAAGGGGTGTTGCAAGACTTTGCTGTCACGACTCGGTGTGGGAGGGAAAACACCGCACCGAGCATAAGAGGGAGGGGGGGGGGGGACAGGGAATCAGGCCTGATAACTAGGGAAGGAAGATGGACACCTCCTAGTAGAACCCTAACCAAAATCCTGACTGACTACCAGTATGAACAGACCCCAGAGGTAGGTGTGTTCATACGCAGGAATACCTAGAGTCCTATCTATCCCTATAGAACCCTGGTACTAATGGCAGGGATGAGACTACCTGTTCATCCAAAAGGAAGAACAAACAGGAGTCTCCTTCAGGCCTAATACAAACAATAAGGAAATGCAACACACAGAACCCAAACAAAATACAAAAAGGGAAAGGAAAGACTTAACTTCAAAGGGGCTATGGAAGCACCAGGAACTCCGCCGAGATCCCCACAAAATAAAGCTATAAACCGCACAGCATTGTGGGAGAAGCAACAATAAATACGGAAGGTTAAATTACCACATTAGCAACACCTGAGGCAAGGGATGTGGCCATTACCAGAAACAACACAGACGCCTATTGATCCCCAAGATCAAACCACGTGTTGCCAGTCTCACCGATCTCCTGCCACCTGTCGTGGGAATGCCCATGACATCTGCTGTCTGTGTAAATACCACTCCTTCTGCAATTTGGCTGACAGGGCCAGGCCCTGTTAATCAAAGTGCAGAGGTAGCAGCAGCTGCAGAGAGAGCAGAGCCTCTAGGTGTAACAGCAACATCCTCTTTGCTCCTAGAGGTTCATTACCATATATTAAAAATTTATTTTTCTGAGCAATGTGGGCACATATGAACATGGGACCAACACAGAGGCCTTCAGCTGCCAAGTGCACATGTAACAGGTCAGTCAGTTTCATGGGTAGAAATCTGCTGACAGATGCCCTTTAATTGATTTTTGATATCCCTTTTTGCTTTCTAAAACATAAACAGGTACATGAAGAATGGAAGCATAGGTGGAGCAGGTCTATCAGCCGTGTTCCCATAATGTCCTGGGATACAGGCAGCAGAGGCATATAATTATTGTAGAATAATGCAGTTTCTGTTCAGTGTGAAGGACATTTTCAGCACTGACAACACATCACTCAAAGCAATATCCTTCAGCTTTGTCGTCATGCTTTCCAGTAACTCTTTCTAGACTCTGAGCATCTAATATTTGCAATCCTTTAACAACAGAGAAGTACCTGCAATCTCCATCAACGAATTCAAAGCCTCCAACGTTTCAAGGTGGCTTTCTAGTCTTAAAATTCAGAGTCAGTGATTATTGACTGATAATTGCACAGGCTGATGGCGCTGTTTGTAAAACCACTCAATGCAGCAAAGTGCTCAATTCCCTAAGGCTAGGGCTACACGACGACATGTGTCGCGCAACAATTTTTATGATGATAGTCTATGGTGTCGCACTGCAACATGCAACATGTTGCAAATGCGACACGACAGTAGTAAAAAATCCATCCAAGATGAACATTGAGGGCTTTCAGGGGTTAATCAGTTGTGGGGAAAAAACAAACCTTATCCACTTGATCGCGTAGAGGCCGCTGTGGCCATCTTGATTGAAGACACCGCATAAAATGTTGCGCGGTGGCATGATGATGTCATCACGCAGCCCGGCATGGTGATGACATACGTCACCGCACGTACGATTTCACGCGGGATCTCCAATCAAGATGGCCGCCGCGGCCTCCTCGCTTACAGATGGATGAGATGATTATGATTCCGCCCCCCACCCCCTTCCCCCCTATTTCAGGGAAAATTCATTAGTTACTACGAAGCATTAGGAAATTTCTGCTTCGCGGCAAATGAATTTTCCCTAAAATTTCCAGAGCAGAACATGAAATTATAGCTGAGCTCTGATTGGTTGCTATGGGCATCAAAGCCATTTATTCTTTTAGACATTTTCATGAATCACACATAAATTTCCGAGAACACTGTACAAGAAACATCCTGCATCAATAAAAGTGAAGCTCATCTGAATTTAACTTCTGCTATAGCTTGCATATAAAATCACTAGAGATAAACGAATATTTGAAAAGTTCGATTCGTCCGATTTGCTGAATTTTAACCCCAAAATGCGCTTTGCGACGAATTACTTACATTTTTTTGTAAGTAGAGGGTGCAATCCCAGGTAGCTGCTATAGTGCTGCCCCCTGTCATTGTACCCCTCAGATGCCACGTTCATACATGATCTGAATGTAAAAACAGTGTAAAAATAACAAGTTAAAAAATTTTTTTATCAAATTTACCATCTCCATTTGCTCGCAACGGGCCGGACGCAGTCATCTTGCTTGAAGATCTGAAGTGAAATCTTGCGCGGCACGAGTATACGTCATCACCCCACCGCCGCGGTGACGTCATACGTCACCACACACGGATTTTCAGTCGAGATCTTTAATCAAGATGGAGGCTGGCGGCCCGTGGCTAGCAAATGGAGGAGGTAAGTTTGAATTTTTTAGTTTTTTACACTATTTCAGGGTAAATCCTTTCGCTGACACGAAGCACGAGGAAATTCGGCTTCAAGGTAAATCGAATTTATCCTGAAATTTGGATTGAATTCCACTTTGTGGGATTCGATTCGCTCATCTCTAAAAATCACATTGGTAAACACAGTGATCTTCAACTATCAGCTTGCTCCTAGATCTGAATATTGTGGTAATTGCATGTAATAATACATTTAGTATAGCCACCTAGTTATTTAATAAAATGTATCACTATAGCACCATTACTGTTTGTTCTTTTCCTCAACTCTCTGTCCTCTGCCAAAAGATTCAGATTGCTGCCTTGTTAGCTCCCCCTGGCACTCAGCACCTGGGGCACATGTCCTAGAAGCGCTCCCTAATAAAGCCCATCCTCCACAGCAGGAACAACTTAGAGGAAACACTAATATGGTAAGTCAGATGATGTGACAACGCTTCAGAATGGTAGTTCAGTGTCCGTAGTTCAGCCAAAAAACAGATTTGGCTCCGGAAAAAACGTTCACTCATTTTTCTTTCGAGTTACAAAAGTTACACCAGTATTCTAGCAGTGTAATTCACTCCAGCCTAACTCAAAGCCATATATTTTAAACCTTTTCATTATAGGAACCTGGTCATTTGATCTCAAGTCTGACTGCTCTAATGTGTAAACAGGAACTTGGCCTTTCCCTGTGGCTGACTTCATGTGAACTACTGGATGACATGATTGCCAATCAAATCCCCCCTGGCAGCTCTCAGGCCTCTCCCCACAATTGTTCCTCTGTATATCTCTGTATTCTATTGAAGATATAATGTCTTCCCTAAGGACCAAGAGTGCAGACATATAGTAGGTGAGTGTATACAATGATTAGCCTCAATGATATAAACCTCCTGACTCACACTGTCTGTACTATCTGTGTGTGCCGACTCTCCAGTGTAGTTCTGTAGCTTTACACTGGTCTCCCTACCTCCTGCATGTAAATGCTGACAGGGGAGAGAGGTGACAGGGCAGAGGAATACACAGAGAGTCTGCAGTGCGCGGGGACAGCAGCTGTGTCACTAATCTGTCATGGCTGTCTTCAGAGGACACAGAGCAGTGCAGATTTGGCGGACTCCATGCTTTCTGTCTCTGCAAAGCCAGGCATGATGGAAAATTTAGGATTTATTAGGAAAACCATATAAGAGGGTAGAATGCATCAAGATGACACATCAAATAAAAAAGGTATAAACCAGGCATAAACAAGAGCCTGTATCTTATTCTTTAATAATGGTCTATCCTGCACTAGACAGGCAAAGAAAAGTATCCCGGAGTGCTTCTTTAAAGGCTCAAATCCAAGCTGGTTAAATAAAGCCATCCAAAGATGGAAAATCCATTTAGAGAGTATGAAAATTCAGGCAGAGGAAGGGATTGATTTTACAGAAAACCCTTGGCTGTGGCTCTGTATGAAGCAATGTAGCAATGCTTTTATGTGACCATGGCTGACAGATCTCTGTTTGATGCAGAACTGGACTCTGGCACAAATAACATCACTATAATAGTAGAGGTCTGGGAATATAGATATTGATTTTGGCCCGATTAAATGCAAGAAGCCCAGCCTCAAAGTAGCAACTAATGAATTATGCACAGACAAGAAATGTGCTGCAGTGGAATAAGCATGACGTCAAGGCTCATTGATGTATGGGGGTGGGGAGTTTTAGTCTATGTCTACCTCAGCCAAGTCATTAGACCTCTAGTTTGTATCACAATAAAAGAGGAAATTGGGTTAGTGGACTGTCTGATGATAGGCTGATGCAAATCTGACAGTTATAAGAAGTCATTTTAAGGGTTGTATCTACAGACAGATATGATATTATCCCACTGTTTCCTTATTAATGGGGCTTATAGCAAAAAATATATATTCAGAATGAAGAAGAGGATTCTGAGGGCATGCCTGTGGTGTTGAGTGTTTAGCCCATTTAAATTAGTCCAGAGCTTACCCACAATTACATCAGATGATCTTATTAGCTGCTATAACCATAAGCAAATGTGTTTCCCAAAGGCAAGTTTAAATGATATAATTATGTGGCAAAATGAAGTACAAATTACAGATATGCAGAATATTAAAATAACAAGACTGCAAGCTGGATGAAGGGATAGGGGTCAGGAAAAGGATATAGGAAACTGAATAACGCCAAATAGTCCACAAGTGAGTGTCTTCATATAGTTTTAATATATCTAGAGGGATGACGTGTGCACCAGAGTAGAGAACGGCGAATATATTTGGAGCAGAGTTCTACCACCCTCCCCTATAGATTCAGCCAATAGTGTATTAACTACCTTTCTCCTGGACTGTTCCAACTCGTAGTGGTATATTCTTTTTTATTTGTTATATTATTGCCATATGTCTATTATTATTATTATTTATTATAAAAGCGCCATTCATTCCATAGGGCTGTACATATAAAAATGGGTATGCATACATAATACAGACAATTGCACTAAAGGGAACCTGTCATTAACTTTGTGCTGCCCACGACAGCATAAAGTAGAGACAGGTGAGTTGATTTCAGCGGTCTGTCTTTTAAAAGTTAAAAGTAAGTGGTTTCCAAGAACCAACATCACGATCATTGCAAACTGGGTCTGGAAAAGAGTCAAGGCCACCTGAGAAGAGTCATGGTTATTCATGAATTCCTGCCCACCTGCTGGTGATTGACAGTCTTCAAACTCCATGCATATGTTGTTCTTGGTCAGATTTGAACCTAGGGCTCCAGCACTGAAAGGCACCAGTGCTAACCACTGAGCCACCATGCTGCCCTGCTATGTCCACCTTTGCAGCCATTTTTTATTTCTCCAATGCATCTGAAATATAATATAGAACAGGCATCCTCAAACTGCGGCCCTCCAGCTGTTGTAAAATTACAACTCCCACAATGCCCTGCTGTAGGCTGATACCTGTAGGCTGTTCGGGCATGCTGGGAGTTGTAGTTTTGCAACAGCTGGAGGGCCGCAGTTTGAGGATGCCTGATATAGGGCAACATTGGAAATACTCTAGTTTAAAATATCCTACTGTTTGTCTACAGCTCCTAAACAGACCTACAGTATGTATATCCATAGTTACAGACTACAAACAAAGCCTGTGTAGTCTGATCCTGTAGACACACTCTTCATTTCATCTGTCCCTATAACAAGCACAAGTTCATAAGTGAAATCGCAGTCTACCCCTGCCTTTATAGCGTAAATGCAGACAGTGGTGCTTCCAGCTGTTGGATAAAGTGGTGGCTATGTCATAGCTAAAATCATAATTTCTTCCAGATTATTTTTTTATTCTACAAAAAAACTCAAAAGAATGTAATATCATAATGTATATAGAAATAAATGACACCAAAAAGTGCTCCATAGTGTGAAATCCAAGAGTGAACTTACATTTTTTTGTAAGTATCGGGTGCAATGACAGGGAGCTGCGATAACGCAAACACCCGTCATTCTACCCCTTAGATGCTGCGTTCATACATGATCGTGGCATCTGAGTGTAAAAAAGGTGTAAAATTAACATAAAAAATTTTTTAAATCAAACTTACCGCCTCCATTTGTTTGCAACAGCCCTGCCACTGTCATCTTGCTTGAAGATCTGACGCGAAAACTCGCGCGGCGCGAGATTACGTCATCACACCAGCCAGCGTGGAGACGTCATACGTTACTATGCACGGGATTCCACCCGAGATCTTCAATCTGGCAGCCCGTTGCGAGCAAATGGAGGCGGCTTCGAGTCGAATCGAATTTATCCTGAAATTCGGATTGAATTCCAACTTCGCAGGATTCGATTTGCTTATCTCTAACAAAAACATATCCATAAAAAATGGAATAAAAAAGGTGTAAAAATCAACTGGTCTGAAACAATTTTCAAAGGTGATTTGCCTTCTTCATCAAATTGCCTTTGAAAACACCTTTTTGCACCAGTTGATTTTTACCCCTATGTTATACCAATTTTTATGGTTATATTTAAGTAATAAAACCTTTTGAATTGTTTTTAGCTCCTTGTCATCCTGTTTTTTTCTATGTATGTCCTCTGATATTCCAATTATGAAACCGCTTTACACACAACCTCTAGTGAGAAACTACAACATGAAAACAAGTAATATGGACATAATAAGATAATGATTACGAACTGAGGAAATCCTCTTATTGTTTCCTCTGGGGATACAGTATTATTTTGTGTTAATTAAATTATCATTTATTTATGCAGTTTGTGATAAATCCAATTTTCATCAGTATGGGCTACAGATAATTTACATTTTAATACAAATTTAATGTAAACCTGTAATTTCTAAAAGTCATCAGTTTGCGCCAGCTAAACCTTCACCCATTGACAGTAGGGTACGGCCACCTGTGGCCATGGTGCGTAGCTATAGGGGGTGCAGAGGTAGCAGTCGCTACCGGTCCCAGGTGCATGAGGGGGCCCAAAGACCCTTGTGTCGCATAAGAAGATACACAAAGCACTGAGGGAAGGGGGCCCAAGCTGAACTCTTGCACCAGGGCCCATGAGCCGTTAGCTACGCCCCTGCCTGTGGCTATATACTTTGAATATTCTACAGTGGAATGTATGGGAAATCTGCAGCTTTTACAGCAGCAGCAAAGTGGATGAGATTAAAAAAAAAAACTACAAAAAATGTCCTTTAAATCTGCAGAATGTCAAATATGCTTTGATTTCTACCCAGGGACGTGGCTAAAGGCTCATGGGACCTGCTGCAAGAGTTTACCTTGTGCTTTGTGGCAAGGGGCAGGGGAGCACATCGCCTTCCTGCTACCTGAGGCAAAACTTGAAATAGCACCCCCCCCCCCCCCCATGCCAAATTCTTGACATAACCCCTTCCCTCCAGCCAGAATAGTAACTTGAAGATTCTGGGCCGATGTCCAAATTCTGTGAGAGAGCCCTCCCAGTGTGCACTTTCTATAATAGTAGTTTCTTCTTATACAGCACAAGGGTCTTTGAGCCCCCTTAGGCTTCTGGGCTCGGTAGCAATTGCTACCCCTGCACCCCCTATAGCTATGCCCCTGTTTCTACTGCATACTGTATTTAGAGGGTTTAATCCACTGCAAATCCCCATCAGAATCCCTATGTAACCCATACAGAAATTGCTGCAAGTGTGTTGGAGACTTTGCCACAGATCTACAGCAAATTTTTTGCATAAAAATATGTCCGCTACGGACAAAAAATTAGCGTCGTACACAGAATCGTTATGGCTCAGGGGTGTGGAAATAAAAAAAAAAACTATTTGTCGAAGGACTAAAGCGGGGGCTCAATCTACTTGTCCCTCATGACAATCTACTTGTCCTGAACTTCTACTGTATGGGGGCGCGGCCACAAGGAGACGTTCTACTGTATGGGGGCGGGGGCCACAAGGAGACGTTATACTGTATGAGGGCGGGGGCCACAAGGAGACGTTATACTGTATGGGGGCGGGGGCCACAAGGAGACGTTCTATTGTATGGGGGCGGGGGCCACAAGGAGACGCTATACTGTATGGGGGCAGCCACGCCATACTGGGGCAGTGAATCACTTTAATATATATAATCCACGGAGAAGAAGAAATGACAGGCGGCACTCACCATGACTTGAGTTGCTTCAGTGCTTTAATCAACACATACAGGTACAAGCAAGGGCAGGAGCGGACATGCGGTACACAGGAATGCGGTGTGGGCGACGGCCGTTTCGCGCGAACTTGCGCTTCGTCTGGCCTCTGACGTCACTCCTCGGCGACTGCTCTTTTGTATCTGCAGAGCGCGTCTGTATCCAAGGCAACGGTAGGCGGGGAGGAGGGGACGTGGAAGCGAGGAAAGGGAAAGAAACAGCCCGTGCCGCCAAAGGGAGGCATAGGGCGTGCCACTAACCCTGCCCAAGGACCCACCTCCAAAACAACGCCATTCGTGTCTTGCAGGCGCTCCACCACATACAAAAAACAAACAAACAAGGGACACTTTTACAAATACAAATATAAAAACACAAAACAGCGTATAGCACAGACATACGTCAAGTAAGCCCCGTAAATACTTCAAACCAATGCGCTCATCTCATTGCGGTCATTGAGGCCGAGGGGGCCCATGGCTTCTGCCCGTATAATCCAGGCGGCCTCCTTCCGCAAGAGCTCTCTGTGTCTATCACCCCCATGTTCCAATGCGCTCACGTGTTCCAAACCTGCAAATCTCAAGCACGATTGCTGCCCACCATGTCGTATATTGACATGGTTAATCAACCTCGGGCAACCTTTGCCCGTCCTAATAGAACTAACATGCTCGCGGAACCTCTCAAATAACGGGCGAATGGTTTTTCCTATGTAATAGGATCCACAGCCGCAAGTAACAATGTACACTACATGACTTGTGCGGCAATTGATAAACTGTTCAATTTTGTGGTGTAGGCCTCCAAAATCTAAGTATTTGCCCTGTATGATTTGTGCACAATAGGGGCAGTGTCCACATCTGTGGTTTCCTATTAGTTTATTACAAGTTAACCAATTTGAGGAACGCCTCTCTATAAACTTACTCCTAACTAGTTTATCCTTTATAGTTTTACAACGCTTGAAAGTTACAATGGGTCTATTAGAAACATAATCTTTTAATCCTTCATCGTTTCTGAGCATATCCCAATTACGTAGTATTGCTTGTTTTACCATATCTGCCATGGGGCTATATTTAAACGCAAACGCAAACCTTGAACCTTCTTTTCGCTGTTTATTCCCTGATTTCCTTTGTAGTAATTCCTTTTGCTGATACTGTGAGGCCCTTTCCTTCGCTTTTTCTACTACAAGTAGGGGATAACCTCTTGCCAACAATCTAGCCTTTAGCTCATTTGCCTGTTTTTCAAAAGTAAGTTCTGTGTTGTTTATACGTCTCAGACGTATGAATTGACCATATGGAACTGCATGTTTGACAGCCTGAGGGTGGTAACTGCTGTAATGTAACAGAGAATTGGTGGCGGTGGGTTTCCGAAACGTGCTGGTGAGGAGCTCGTCACCTTGTATCTCCAAGTGTACATCCAAAAACTCGAGACTCTTGTCTCCAAAGTTTAAGGTAAACACCATATTCATATCATTGGTGTTCAGATATTTGACGAACTCCTCACAAGCAGTACGCGACCCCCGCCAAACCACAAATACATCGTCCACATATCTAAGATATAGTTTGACATGCTGGGTGAACCTATTGGACTGTGAAAAAACGTAACGATCCTCAAACACCGCCAAATATAGATTTGCAAACGTGCAAGATACCGGTGTCCCCATTGCGGTGCCGAGGATTTGCCTGTACCAATGGTCCCCAAACAAAAATACATTATTCCCTAGCACGAACTGGAGAGCTTCTTCTACGAAGGACAAAAAAGGTTCCCGTCTGCCAGCGTTAAAAAGCACCTGCTTGACTGCTTGCACACCCCCATCTTGTGGGATGCGGGTGTATAAGCTTTCAACGTCAAGTGACACCAAAGATAAATCTTCCTGCCATTCAAAACTAGAAATTGCACTAAGGAAGGCATTGGTGTCTTTTAAATAGGTAGGTACGCTAGGCAGTAGGGGCCTAAGTAGCCAATCCAGATATTGTGACAGGGGCTCAGTGACCGAGCCTATGCCTGCCACAATTGGGCGGCCCGGTGGGCAATCAATGGATTTGTGCACTTTGGGCACAAAATACCAATTGGGACGTTTGGGGTACATTGGCACTAGCCGATCCACGGCACCGCGAGGGAGGACTCCCTTGTCTACGAATCCACGCAGCATGCCAACGAGTGCAGACGAGATACCCGGAACAGGGTCCCCTCTAAGGCGTTGGTAGATGCTACCATCCTCAAGCTGTCTACATGCCTCAGTAATATAATAGTCACGAGTAAGGAGAACAATGTTGCCCCCCTTGTCTGCTGGTTTCACTACAATATCGTCCCTTTTAGCAAGCCACTCAATAGCCTTGTATTCATCACGCGATAAATTGTATCTCGGGGATGGATACATGAGAGCTTTGACATCCTTGAGCACTTGCTTATAAAAGAGATCGAGGCTACTACCAGCAGGCAAGGGGGGACAAAACGTGGATTTAACTCCTCCACGGAAATCCATGAAGTGGGGCGATGGGCCAGTAGTTGGTTGTAGGTTACAATCAGCTAGAAATTCAAGACAAGCTATTTCTAAATCACTATACCCCTCAGATGCACTGAAACCGAGGGGCACTGTAGTAACAGGGATCTCTCCCTGCAGCTTGATCCCTTGTTTAGGGGGTAATGCGTTATAATGTTTATGTAATAGTAATTTACGAATTGCTTTAAATAGATCTGCTTCAAAAGCGACTACGTCAAAAAGTTCTACGAGAGAGAAGCCCAGTCCTTTATTAAGGGCACTGATGCAGGGTCCTGGTAGTTCATATGGCGTCAGGTTAATCACGAGATTGTTCACTGGTCCAATACTGGTTGCGGCATCTGTTACTGCCAAGTGACTTGTTTCCTGCTGCGGGTCGACTGCCGTGTGGGTCTTCTTTCTCCTTTTTCGTCCTCTCCTTGTTTTGCTCCTAAAGGGGCATTGGACTGCTTGTTTTCTTGTCTGTTAGTGGTCTCATCAGACATACTTGAGTCACTATCTGTGGTCCAAAAGTCTGGTTTATTTTTTCTTTGGGGGCGTCGTTTTTTCGATTGTTGCCTCCTTTTACCCCAGTCAAAGACCCTCCCACTCTCATAATCATTCTTATCGCGTAAGAACTTGTCTCTTTTTCTTTCTTTTACTTCAGATTGTACGATAACTAGTTTCTTATTCAATTTCTTCTCGAACAGAGAATATTGGCTGTCCATGAGCCGTGCTGCCAATTCGGCTTTTGCTTTTTGAAGTTCTTCACTCACTGTATTGTATTCCTGTTCGTCCCTTTTAAGGACTAGTTGCAGTATCTGCATAGAAAATTGCTTATGTAGGTCGTTCCATTGGTTCGTGAATTCTTTATCTTCCTCATATTGGCGCATGTCCTTAAATATCCGTAGGCCCCTAGGTACTCTTTCACTCGCGTTATAGGAGCGCAGGGAATTGACTGTCCAGAATAGCCGGACCTCTCTATCAGCCAGATTCATGATACGGTTCTCAAGTGATCTTGTGCTCAGAGACTGTAAAGCGTCCCGAGAATTGCATTCCGTGAAAAACGCGTCCGCTCCTTCTCGCCCTATATTCAGACTTGGCTGATCCTCTTCAGTTGCCATGATTCAATATTGGTCAGAGTTGTGCGGAGCGTGCTCTACCCCTATAGAAAATACGAAATAAAGTTCACATAGACAGTGGGGGGAGGGGTGGCACTGCTCCTCTCTGTGTTAAAGTCCTTTGGAAATGAAACAATGGCCAGGTAGCGAGTCTTGGGAGTCAATACTGGTGGTGCTCAGCGGAGATTAGATACATGTGATACACAATCCACGGAGAAGAAGAAATGACAGGCGGCACTCACCATGACTTGAGTTGCTTCAGTGCTTTAATCAACACATACAGGTACAAGCAAGGGCTGGAGCGGACATGCGGTACACAGGAATGCGGTGTGGGCGACGGCCGTTTCGCGCGAACTTGCGCTTCGTCTGGCCTCTGACGTCACTCCTCGGCGACTGCTCTTTTGTATCTGCAGAGCGCGTCTGTATCCAAGGCAACGGTAGGCGGGGAGGAGGGGACGAGGAAGCGAGGAAAGCGCAAGAACAGCCCGTGCCGCCAAAGGGAGGCATAGGGCGTGCCACTAACCCTGCCCAAGGACCCACCTCCAAAACAACGCCATTCGTGTCTTGCAGGCGCTCCACCACATACAAAAAACAAACAAACAAGGGACACTTTTACAAATACAAATATAAAAACACAAAACAGCGTATAGCACAGACATATGTCAAGTGAGCCCCGTGAATACTTCAAACCAATGCGCTCATCTCATTGCGGTCATTGAGGCCGAGGGGGCCCATGGCTTCTGCCCGTATAATCCAGGCGGCCTCCTTCCGCAAGAGCTCTCTGTGTCTATGACCCCCATGTTCCAATGCGCTCACGTGTTCCAAACCTGCAAATCTCAAGCACGATTGCTGCCCACCATGTCGTATATTGACATGGTTAATCAACCTCGGGCAACCTTTGCCCGTCCTAATAGAACTGACATGCTCGCGGAACCTCTCAAATAACGGGCGAATGGAGCCACCCCTCCCCCCACTGTCTATGTGAACTTTACTTTAATATATATGCCATACCGGGGCAGTGAATACCTTTAATGTATAATATACATTAAAGGGATTCACTTCCGCAGTATGGCATGTACAATAAAGGGATTCACTGCCCCAGTATGTCATGTACATTAAAGGGATTCACTGCCCCAGTATGTCATGTACATTAAAGGGATTCACTACCCCAGTATGTCATGTACAATAAAGGGATTCACTGCCCCAGTATGTCATGTACATTAAAGGGATTCACTACCCCAGAATGGTATATACTATATGCCATACTGGGGCAGTGAATCCCTTTAATGTATATGCCATAATGGGGAAGTTCCCCCCATTCAGGGAAGGTGAGTGGCTGGAACCTGGCAGCACTCCTAGCTTCAGTGCCAGGGAGAAGGAGCAGAGCTGAAGCCTGACATGAGAGCATAGCTGACAGCTCACCCAGGGGAGTCACCACACACACACTACCTGCTGAGCTATCTATCAGGACACTGGCTTCCACCATGTGAGGAGACAGGAGCTCCCACTACTGCTTCAGCCGCTGACTGCCTGACTCGCGCTTCTGCTGGGAGCTGACTTCCGTCCCGCGGCGCACTCCTCTGATTTCTGATCCCGACTTCCCGCCTGCACAGGAGCGCTGATCACACTGCGGTAAGCAGCCCGGACATGCTGCCGGGCTGTGTATGAGAGGAGAATCAGGCGCCACCCTAGCCCTGCTACTTGGCCGCAAGGGCATGGGCGTAGCTATAGGGGGTGCAGAGGTAGCAGTCGCTACCGGGCCCAGGAGCCTGAGGGGGCCCAAAGACCCTTGTGCCGCATAAGATACACAAAGCACTGAGGAAAGGGGGGCCCAAGCTGAACTCTGGCACCAGGGCCCATGAGCCATTAGCTACGCCCCTGCGCAAGGGCTAAGCTACCTGCACAAACTACCTGCCCGGCGCCTGGAACTGCATGTCCTGGGCGTCGGGCGATAGGAATTTCACACCCCTGTGGCTCCATACAACCTCTGAGTTGTACGGTGGTGCACTCACAGACTTACCAATGGCTCTACTATGCCTCTGGATATGACCCAACTTTTATCCAGAAGCATGCACATTTTTTCTGTTTCATTCCATATAAATTTATCAGAGAAATAAATAATCACACACTACATTGGATAACGTGGGATTCGATTTGCTTATCTCTAACAAAAACATATCCATAAAAAATGGGATAAAATAGGTGTAAAAATCAACTAGTCTGAAACAATTTTTAAAGGTGATCTGCCTTCTTCATCAAATTGCCTTTGAAAACACCTTTTTGCACCAGTTGATTTTTACCCCTATGTTACTACATTGGATAACGTATTATAGAGGTACTTAGCCTATCCAGATGCATTTCTTTTAAATGCAGTGCAATCTGTAGTTAGCATGTTATAGAGCAGGAGTAGCTGAGCAGATTAATTAATATGTGGGTAAAGATTCCATAAAATTTGTAATCTATATACGTTTACCATAAGACACACTTTTTTCCCCAAAAAGTAAGGATAAAGTTGCAATTTATCTTATAGAGTGAATACTAGAGACCGCGTTTTTATTATGGAAGCAGTCATCAGTATGTAGGAGACGCGTGGAGTGCTGAATGTAGTGCTGCGCTGTCTGTACTCACTGCTCCCCGGTCTTCCTTCTGAGTACCACACTGCCCGTGTCAGGACATAGGTCTGATGGAGCTTGGGGGTCTGATCTGAGGTCTGATGGAGCTTGGGGTGGAATAGGGGTCTGATCTGAGGTCTAATGAAAAATATTTTCTTTCGTTATATCCTAGGTGCATCTTATGGTCCGGGGCATCTTATGGAGTGGAAAATTCAGTATATTTCTGCTAGCTTTGCTAAATCTGTTCCCACAAAACTAGATATCAAACTTCTAAGCTACTCCTGTCTTTAACATGCTCTCTGCAGATTGCACTGCATATCACACTACACCATATAAGTGCTATACAAAGTGTATTTTGCTCTGCTGTGTATATGAGACCTTAGTCCCACAAAAATGACTACCGTTCATAAACAGAATGCAACAACTTCATTACCAATAATTGCAACCAATACTTTCTATAAATTCAAATAGTTCCTACACCTCATTGTTGAGGTGGGTAGCCCATTGTAATCTACATAACTGCCTTAGAGATTGGTCACTTATTTCTCTATAGATTTTTAAAAGACATAGGGAGGAGAATTTATGAAGCCTGCACTCCACAAGTCTTTCTTTAAAAAATTGCAAAATAGGTCTATTGTGACCTTTTGAGGTCACTTGTGCTAAATTTGTGCGACTTTTTCCATTTTTACACCACTCTAGTTTTGAAAAGTAGGCTGGAAGGTGGGTGTGGTTAGCTATTTTAATGAGTTTCACTTCAGATTTATCACTGGGATAAAGCCACTCTAGTGTGTGTGTGTGCGGAGGGGGAAGGGGGGGGGGCAGAAAATTGGAGTAGCATTTCACAAAATCAACAAATAACATGCACCTTTTAATAAATTTGGTGCAAAGTACTCCAACACAGGCTCAAGGAAAACTGACTACTAACATTACCTTAATGATAAATTGCCCTTTGCTTTGCTCAGACATGTATTTAGGAGCATACCAAGAAAGGGTGCTGTGGATGCAGTCATATCTGGGTCGTAGAACCTGAAAGAGTCCCGAACCTCCTACTGAGCAGGGGCCTAAACTATCATAGGGCCCCATAGCAAAATTTAGTAAGACCATTCACCATGAGATTTCTGCCAAATTTACAACTTCTTTATTAATTGGATTGTTTTTTTTAGGTAAAAATAAAATAAAACTGTCTAAAAGAAAGAACTATGTATGTTGCCTATAGCAAACAATCAGCACAGTTTTTATTTTTCAAGAGCTCTATAAGAAATGAAAGCTGCTGTTGTAATGGGCAACAAAGACAATCTTTCTTTTTGACAGATTTCATAAATCTCCTCCTATATTCCTTAATGTCTTCACAAAAGACAAGTGGCATAAATGCACTGATAAATTTCCCCCATCTATAAATCCTCTGCTGTTTGTTTTTATATTGCAGATGATAAAACTAGCTGCCTGCAGTCGCCACTAGGTGGAGATCAGTGCACAGTAATTTATACAGTAACCACTGAAATCAATGGAAACTTTACACATCTCTATGAACTGTGCTGCCAGGATCCTGATGTATTTTTCTAATTTACCACTAGTGGCTGTTGTGTTTGTTCTAGGATTTGCCCTTAATAAAGATGGCCGATATGTGCTGATTAGAAGCCATCTTGTTTTCTGTTTGGGCCTTCTTATACCCATGGTGCAATTCAATAATTGCTCAGGTATTGTGACTTGTTCCAGTCTTCTTCTCCTCAGAACTGTCTTACCCAGACTGTTTCTACTCCTTGCTGTATAACCACCTCTTGATCTACACTTTATGCTGCACTACGGACAATATCGCTACAGTTCATAACTGCGCCTGGCTTATTCCATCTGGTTACCGGATTCCATTGGGAAGCAAGAGAAATAAGCAGCGCTTGGCCAACACGCCATCTCCTGATAGACTATAAGCCTTTTCGAGCAGGGCCTTCGATCCTTTACCTGTTTGCTGCTATGTTATTTATGACTCTGTCCTTGAACCCCCCGATTGTACCGGAATATGTTGGCACTATATAAATGAAAATTATTTCACCACGGGCCTCATAGCAGTAGCGTGGTCTGCCTCCATTGTGCTTCACATTAGGAAACAAATGTCAGTTGGAGGCCCTGTTACAGATCTTACTTTGGGCTTGCTTCTACCTTAAAGGCTATGTACACCTTTGGGGGCAATTTTTTTTTATTTTTTTATTATTATTGCAATTTACTTATTTTGAGCTAAAAATAATTTTTAAGTGTTCTTGCATGGCAAGACCACTTACTGTTATCTCACAAATATATTCTTATTATAGCCAAATTTACCACCCTAACTCCTCCCACAGTTTTTACACTACATAGACAGTAATATACCGAAAAGTGCGGATTGTTCACGATTGGTGTGCTATGAAAAATCAGGACATGATTTCTAAACTGCCACCACTCCCTCATTTTCAAACCCACCTACACAAATCTTATATCAAAACGTTCAGCTATCCCTGCTGCCACTAAAAAGTGGCTAAGCCATAGTCCTGATAGTTGTCACAATATGACCATTTGTTTGCAACGCACGCCGCTCATTGACATTCATTGAAACTCCACTCTAGCCACCTAAAATTTGAAGGGCAATTTCTAAACTGCGACTGTGCCTTCATTTTTAAAATTTCAGAGACATACTATGCATCAAAATGTAGGTCTGGGTCTTGTGATTCTCACAATATAAAGCTCTTTACTGTAGGATTGACAATTTTTAAACTACAACCGTTTGAACATGGCAACCGCCAGTGAAGTGAGCAAGTTGGAGCAGTTAGTTTTTAACCATTCTTCTCTGCCCTTGCTGTAGAGTGAGTTGCCATAGGAACCCAGGTGTATGAGCAGCCAGCAGAGTGACAAAAGCTAGAGTGTGAGCTAAAAAATCAGGACATGATTTCTAAACTGCCACCACTCCCTCATTTTCAAGCCCACCTACACAAATCTTATATCAAAACGTTCAGCTACCCCTGCTGCCACTAAAAATGTCCACGGCTAAGCCATAGTCCTAAAAGTTTTCACAATATGACCATTTGTTTGCAACTCACGCTGTCCATTGACATTCATTGAAACTCCACTCTAGCCACAATCAATTGGTTAGTGTAATGTTTACTATCTTTACTCACTCCAAACACTCCACACAGTTTCTCTGCCCACTCCATAAAGTTACTCTGCCCAATCCAACCTTTCCACAGTTACTTCAGTCAATCCAACCACACAACAGCCACTCCACCCAGTTACTCCGCCCACTCCAGTTGTAGACTGCTGGTTGAGGCAAGAACACTTCACACCATTTCCCCAGAAATTGTAGTTTTTCTAGTTTTAATTGATCTTTATTAACAATATGGAATCCTTTTTCTGTACAGAGCTGACATGCTATACTAGCTGACTGTGGATTTTCTGTCTTGTCCATCATCTGGGGAGCAGACAGACTTCTCATCTCTGCTCTCTCACATTTTAGGGTCCTTTCACACTTGCGTTCTGAGGATCCAGCAGGCACTTCCGTCCCGCCGGATCCGTCAGAACGCAAGTCGCCTGAAAGCATTAGAAGACTGATCAGGATCCTGATCAGTCTTCGAAATGCTTTGAGGTTACTATGGCAGCCAGGACGCTATTAAAGTCCTGGTTGCCATAGTAGTAGTGGGGAGCGGGGGAGCGGTATACTTACAGTCCGCACGGCTCCTGGGGCGCTCCAGAATGACGTCAGAGCGCCCCATGCGCATGGATCACGTGTAGGGCGCCCTGACGTCACTCTGGAGCGCCCCGGGAGCCGCACGGATGGTAAGTATACTGCTCCCCCGCTCCCCACTACATTTTACCATGGCAACCAGGACTTTAGCGTCCTGGCTGCCATGGTAACAATTGAAAAAAAGCTAAACGTCGGATCCGGCGATGCGCCGAAACAATGTTTAGCTTAAGGTCGGATCCGGATTAATGCCTTTCAATGGGCATTAATTCCGGATCCGGCCTTGCGGCAAGTGTTCCGGATTTTTGGACGGAACAAAAAGCGCAGCATGCTGCGGTATTTGCTGCGTCCAAAAAACGTTACGGTCCTGAACTGAAGACATCCTGATGCATCCTGAACGGATTTCTCTCCATTCAGAATGCCGGAAAACAAAAACGCCAGTGTGAACGGACCCTTAAACACTCATTATAGCTTAGTTATCTTACTGATAAGAATGTGGCTTAAATAAGTGTTTATTATGACCTCTTAGTAGTTTAGAGATAAGGGTTATTAGAGGCACAAAGTAAAAGTGAAAGTACCAGTCACACAGTTAGAAAAACTGTTAACCCTTTGTGAATGAACAGCTCAATATTTTTAATAAAGGCCAATTGAAAATATGATTTTTAGCCAAAAATAAGTTAAATGTAATCATAAAAAAATTGACTCCAAAGGTGTACAGACATCAATGTAGCCTAGTGAAATGTGCAATTATCTTTATGCCGCATGTATTGTTTGACTTTTTGGTATTCCTCATGAATGCTGACAATGAATCATAGGACAGATCTTAGATAGGGACTGTTCTCTCAGGATTTTAAGATGATAGAATAATGAGGTAAAGAACACAAAGCAGTAAACTGTGAAGCAGAACCATCTCAGTATTCAACACCACCCTTTATTTCTAGGAAAAGACATTGTTTAAAACACATCTAGAAAAGGAACTAACTCTCCACATCCCTCGCTAGTATAACGAGTGTATATTCTACTTACGTCAGTGAGAAATATCATTATGTGACCCGCCATGAGACTATGTGAACAACCACCGGGTTGTCATGTGGTTTTAGCTCAAACCAGGCAAATGTGATTGTACAGTTCACAGTTAATACTGACTGATCTATTCTGAAACCGAATCAGTGTGCCTGTCATGCACCCCACTGCTCACACAGTTTGATTTGTGTGTTGTGGAAGTATTAGATTTGACCTATCTTTACCTGTTTAGGAAATCTTATCTCCTTTTTTTCTAATCTGTTTTTATTTTCAGATTGCAGATTTTTTTAATCTACTTCCTGAACATGATTATGGGGGCGGCCATCTTGCATTTACAAAGTATTACGAAATTTGCTTTACAGCAGCCCCATGGGCCATAGACACAGTGGTCTGGCGGGGACCTTATTACCTTACATGGGAGAGTTTTCTAGGCATGCTCTGTGACCTGTGCAGAGGTCATTGTACAAGGGAAGAATACATGCAGTGAGGATAGCATACACCTATGGAGTCTAATTGCCCACAAATTCTTAGAATTAGCCCTCATGCACACAACAGTATCCATTTTAAGGTCCGCAAATAGTGTGTCTGCAAAATAGAGATGCTGTCTGTGTTGCATCTGCATTTTTTGCAGACCCATTGACTTCAGTGGGTCTGTGGTCCACATTTTGCGGACAAGTATAGGACAGATCATCTTTGTGCTTTCCGCATCTGTATGCCCATTCCACAAAAGGACAGATTATGTCTGCAAAATGACAACGAACCCATTGAAAACAATGGGTCTGCAAATAAAATGCGGACAGCACACGGACCTTAACTGTAATATGCGGGTCTGTGATTTGCAGACTGCAAAATGGATACAGTCGTGTGCATGAAGACTTAAAGGGGTTATCCAATCCTTTTATGACCCCCAGAATGCCCCTGCCCCTCCTCTTGAGCATATCTGCCTGCTCTCTGGCACCCACGTCCCTCTGGATCCCTGCATGGCCGCCACTGCATCTCCCCGTCGTGTGGGGGGTTGGAAGACTGTGTGCAGCCAATAGCTGGCCATGACGGTGACCAGCCTCCCTAGCATTAGTTAAAAACTGTGACCACTTTGCTGATTTTCCCATATTGGTGAACCACCTCAACCAGTGATGGCTGTTTGGACACTTTCTTTCTGTCTAGAGGGACCAGGAATCAGAGACCAGTGGGAACCCAAAGCACATCAGAAAGGAAGCAGCGGGGGATTGGTGGAGGTCAGTATAACTTTAAACTCCGAGCTGTAATAAAAAAAGACTGGTCAGACAACCCCTTTAAATTATGGAGGTACACGTTTAAAGGTTAGAGCATATTCCTAACAGGATTCATGTAATTTTAATGAACGTAAAAGTAAAACAGTATAAGCCTTCTTGGATCTGTATGCTGTAGCTATGGTAGAGTCCAAACATATCCTACAACTTTAACTTGTGGGTTCAAGGTAACGTTACATGTCTGCAGTGTCAGACTCTTTTCCTGAGTGGCCCTAAAATGGTTAAGAAGGACGAGGTTAGACAGCTGTGTGCTTGGCCACAATTTGTCATGGTCTCTTGAGCTTCCATTGTGCCAAGTCTCTAAAACTGCCAATGTCAGACAGCCAAGGGGACTTTGTACATATGGACCTAATTAAGCATTCACTTTCTAGATTACTATTATTTCAATCATTTTATAATTGATTTAATTCAGTTTAACCAATGTAATTATAACAAATCAAGTATTTAGATAGCTTAGGGAATAGCTTTGCAGTTTTTTTTTTCTTTTCATTTTTTAAGTAGGGATTATGGGTTCTTGTATGTGATCAAATTTAAATGGACATTCTTGGCACCATGCATTAGCATAGCTAAACATTTAAAAAATGGTGAAGAAATTAATCTTTAATAAATGGTTGAATTTACCAACGTTGGACTAGGTAGGCACAAGCATTATGGGCCTTTTCAGTGTAGTTATAAATGTGTGGAAAGTGATCCAGAGAGGCCACGTACACATCACTCCTTTTTCTCTATGCTATATCTGACATTTGTTTCTACAGAGCTAGAGGTTTCTTTGAGGTTTAAAGGGAACCTGTCACGCTGAACATGGTGTCTGAGCTGCAGACAGCAGGTTATAGAGCAGGAGGAGCTGAGCAGATTGATATATAGTGTTATGGGGAAAGATTCAGTATTTTATACATATAAATTCCTGCTATTCTGGGCTTTAAAGTCCAGGAGGCGGTTCTATCAGTAATTTACAGCCTTCCCTCTATGATTGTGTATACAGAGATGGCTGTCAATCACTGATAGGACCAACTCCTGGACTTAGCAGGAATTTAAATGACTAAATTACAAGTTTTACTGAATCTTTCCCCATAAAAATATATATCAATTTTCTCAACTCCTCCTACTCTATAACATGCTTCTGGCAGAATACTCTGCATTTTCATGGTGACAGGTTCCCTTTAAGAAAAAAAAACTACTATTTTCCAATATACATTGTTCTTTCTAACTTGATCACTTACTGATTCCAAGATCTCTCTTTGCAGTCACTTTGTAACAAGCCATCCACCTATGCTGACCACATACAGTTGTGTTCAAAATTATTCAACCCCCAATGCTGTAAAGGGTTTTAGGGAATTTTGTGTACATTTGCAATTGTATTCAGAATGAAATCTTACAAGGACTTTTTAAAGAACCAAATGCAACTAAAATGACATCAATTGTTTTTGTAATACAGTATTGAATGTTTTTTTTTGTGATTTCTTCATTGACACAATTATTCAACCCCTTAAGAACAGAGGTTCATTCAAGTGTTTTCGATCAGGTATTGAAAACACCTGTGGATGTCAAGGAGCAGCAATCAAGCATAATAAGCCCCAATTAGGCAGATGTAAAATGACTGTGATACTCCGCTCCTTCTAGACATTTACTGGTGTGTTTACAGACATGGTGAAGTCAAGATAATGGTCCAGGATCACAAGAGAAGAGGTAATTTCTCTTCACATGAAGGGCAATGGCTGTAAGAAGATTGCAAAGATGTTAAACATACCAAGAGACACCATAGGAAGCATCATTCGCAAATTCAAGGCAAAGGGCACTGTTGAAACGCTACCTGGTCGTGGCAGAAAGAAGATGCTGACTTCGACTGCTGTGCGCTACCTGAAGCACAAAATGGAGAAAAGTCCCCGTGTGACTGCTGAGGAACTGAAAAAAGATTTGTCAGATGCGGGTACTGAAGTTTCAGCTCAGACAATAAGGCGCACACTGCGTAATGAAGGCCTCCATGCCAGAACTCCCTTGCTGTCTCCAAAGAATAAGAAGAGTCGACTGCAGTATGCCAAAAGTCACATGGACAAACCACAAAAGTTTAGGGATAGTGTTCTGTGGACTGATGAAACAAAATTAGAACTGTTTGGGCCCATGGATCAACACTATGTTTGGAGGAGAAAGAACAAGGCCTATGAAGAAAAGAACACCTTGCCTACTGTGAAGCATGGCGGGGGGTCAATCATGCTTTGGGGCTGTTTTGCTTCTACAGGTACAGGGAAGCTTCAGCGTGTGCAAGGTACCATGAATTCTCTTCAGTACCAGGAGATATTGGATGAAAATGTGATGCAGTCCGTCACAAACCTGAGGCTTGGGAGACGTTGGACCTTTCAACAGGACAATGATCCCAAGCATACCTCCAAGTCCACTAGAGCATGGTTGCAGATTAAAGGCTGGAACATTTTGAAGTGGCCATCGCAGTCACCAGACTTAAATCCGATTGAGAACCTCTGGTGGGACTTAAAGAAAGCAGTTGCAGCGCGCAAGCCTAAGAATGTGACTGAATTGGAGGCTTTTGCCCATGAAGAATGGGCGAAGATACCCGTAGATCGCTGCAAGACACTTGTGTCAAGCTATGCTTCACGTTTAAAAGCTGTTATAACTGGAAAAGGATGTTGTACTAAGTACTAAGATTGAATGTCACTTGGGGGTTGAATAAAACTGATAATGATGTGAGCACAGAAAAGACATTTGTGGTTATTTCATTATAAATGTTATGTTATATTTGTCTGACTTACAAGCGCCTCTTTGATTTAATTGTAAACAAGATGACTGAAATGATCAAAATCAATGTCAAACTGGCCAAAACACTCAATTTCAGTGGGGGTTGAATAATTTTGAACACAACTGTAGGTCCATGGCTTGTTACAAGACACAACTGTACTGTAAATGTAATGAGCTGTGTCCATCATGTGACCAGGACAAGTTTTATATACTGGATACATATATACCCCAGTCCTGTCATTTCCTTCTCCGTCCGGCAAGAACCTCAATGCTACTAATGAATGTACTGTATCTATTGCTTGGAATACATTAATTATTGGGATTCAAACACTGGAGCTTCCAGGTATTCACCCACATACTTCAAGCACTATTATATCTTGAAGACATTAAAAAAAAATAGCCGTTAAAAAAAATTGCTTAGCTCTATCTCCTGCAGTCCATAGAATAGAATGTACACTACCACTCCACTTACATGGGGAATTGTGGACCTTCATTTTTAAGATTGTTGGGGTACATGCAGTTGTACCCTCAGTGATCAGTTACGTATCCCACCCTTCATGTATGTACATGCCCACTTTTACACAGGACTTCTCACCTCTCATGTCTGTTTTAGTAACTATTTGCATTCCCCTGTATTAGTAATTCTGGAGAATCTTTTCATATAACTCTATGTTGTGCCATTTGAGAATAAAGGTACAGAAGGGTGTTACCAGCTGAGGGTCCGCCCTTGTACAGTCTAACATTGGGAGCGCTAATTGGACAGTTATACTGCGCACAGACACGGCCCCAACTAGTAATAGGTTTTACCTTTATTCATGAACTTTGAGAAAGACTCCTGCATAACGGAGACCAGGAGGATTCGTTATGTGCCTCATAGACTTATATTATGACGGGATGCAAAACGGAATGCCTCTTAAAGCTATTCTGACATTGAATTCCGTTATGGCCCGTGGTAATGGAATTCATATCGGATTTGTAATAAAACCCGAATGCTGAACTCGAACCTGTGAAACACAAGTTCGCTTATCCCTAGTGACAGGTTCTCTTCAATTTAATTGTAATTATCAGTATGATCTAATGGATTATCTGTACAGATGACTGAATCGCTCACAAGTAAAGTTCATTTCAACCGAATCGGTCAAGCTGCTCCCTCTCTTCCCACTCTCTCCAAAATTCGCCTGAATAACATAGTAACATAGTAACATAGTATAGAAGACCGAAAAAAGACATTTGTCCATCCAGTTCGGCCTGTTTCCTACAAGTTGATCCAGAGGAAGGCAAAAAAGCCCTGTGAGGCAGAATAGAATCATAAAACCAAAAAATTGGATTCAGATACAACTCAAATTTTTGCATCAATTTTCTCATCTCTGTGACTCAACTGAATGGTTGTGGCCCATCATTGTGTCAGCAACAGTCCCCCCTAAAGATTTCACAGATACTTCGCTGGGCTAAGGCCTCTTTCACACTTGCGTTCTGAGGATCCGGCAGGCACTTCCGTCCCGCTGGATCCGTCAGAACGCAAGTCGCCTGAAAGCATTAGAAGACTGATCAGGATCCTGATCAGTCTTCGAAATGCTTTCAGGTTACTATGGCAGCCAGGACGCTATTAAAGTCCTGGTTGCCATAGTAGTAGTGGGGAGCGGGGGAGCGGTATACTTACAGTCTGTGTGGCTCCCGGGGCGCTCCAGAATAACGTCAGAGCGCCCCATGTGCATGGATCACGTGGTCCATGCGATCACGTCATCCATGCATGTGGGGCGCCCTGACGTCACTCTGGAGCGCCCCGGGAGCCGCACGGATGGTAAGTATACTGCTCCCCCGCTCCCCACTACATTTTACCATGGCAACCAGGACTTTAGCGTCCTGGCTGCCATGGTAACCATTGAGAAAAAGCTAAATGTCAGATCCGGCGATGCGCCGAAACGACGTTTAGCTTAATGCACTTCAATGGGCATTAATTCCGGATCCGGCGTTACAGCATGTCTTCCGGATTTTTGGACGGAGACAAATCCGCAGCATGCTGCGCTTTTGTCAACGTCCAAAAAACGTTCACATACTGAACGGAAGACATCCTGATGCATCCTGAATGGATTGCTCTTAATTCAGGATGCATGGGGATAATCCTGATCAGTATCTTTCCGTCCTAGAGCCCCGAGGACGGAACTCTAGGACGGAAAGCAAAAACGCTGATGTGAAAGGGGCCTAATCCAAAACTGCACTCATAGAGTCATGTAGATTCACAGCATTTTAGCAGAAAGCTGTGGTTAATCACTGATATTAGTGCAGACACCATGCTACCCCTCAGGCTAATCAATGTTCACTTTCATCAGCCAAAAAGCCAATGACTGAAAGGGTAAAGAATAAGAAACTTGCAAAACACTATATCCTTGTCCCATAATATGTAATGTATGTAATGAGGGATAGAAAAGTTCACCAGGACATTTTAATGTACTTCATTTTGCAAGGTGCATCAAGAATGTCTCATGATACATAAAAAAAATTTAAATACAGGAATACAAAACATTCCTCACACCATGGTTACTCCATTTTCTATAATAGTCAACTAGTACAACCTGAGCAAGAAGAACACCCAAGATGTCAGGCAAATTGCTGAAAATAAGGCCTCATGCACACGACCATGTCCGTTTTGCAGTCTGCAAATCACGGATCTGCTAAATATGGATGTGGTCTGTGTGTCGTCCACTTTTATGGACCCGTTGATTTCAATCAGATGATCCATGTGCTTTCCATATCCGTACATCCTGTTCTGCAAAAAAGATAGAACATGTCCAAAACGTGGTCGCAAAATGCGGACCATGGGCCCGCTGAAATGAGTGGGTCCACAAAAAATGTGGATGCAACACAGACAGTATCTGTATTTTGCGGATCCACAATTTCAGACCACAAAATACATACTGTTGTGTGCAGGAGGACTTATGGTCACACAAACGTGAACAGGTAAAGCATTAACGTAGGCCTTGGGTAGGCACTGGGTGTCCCTTGCACCACTCACTGGTTAGTATCTTACTAGTTGCCCATCAGATATACATATAAGAACCATGTCTTACGCGACTACAGTATTTGTTGGGGAATTTGGTATAAAAAGACATCTCCTTCATAATTTATATCCAAGAAGAAAAGAATCTTCAGTGCTAAATGTACACCGGACCTTTACGCACTTCCCCAAGCCTTTCTAACCCGTGGGTTTCAGATTTATGGGTAGGGGGCACATTCTTTACAGCTGGGAGCTTCATGCAGGGAGCGCGATGCGGTAACATCTTCGTACCTGCCTATATCAAGCCACAGAGAGTTGTAGGTCACAGACCAGAAGAGGCCTGCAGCCTGGACAGCTCCATTCATCATGGTTACTTGCTTAGGTGACTATTGAGATTATTATTTTTCAGGGGAATTTAACTGGTGAGGGCACTAAGGAGGCATTTCAACTGTGGAATTTTTACTAAGTACGGGCACAGTTACTGCGCATGGGGACACAATCATTGTTTAGAGATGTAAAAAGTCTGTGTGCGGGCACTAAGGGGGCATTTTTACTGCGTAGGGTGGCACTATTACTGAAAGGATAGCACTAAAGGGGCACTATTACTGTGTTGATGCCATTAAGGCCCCATTCACACGTCCGTGGTGTGTTGCGGATTCGCAAACTGCGGAACGGATGCGGACCCATTTGCGGACGTGTGAATGGGGCCTTATGGAACAATTACTATGTGAGGCCCACCAGGGGACCACTATTTCTGTGTTGGGCGCAGAGCATGGGCACTATATATGTGAAGGGTACAAAGAAACACTTTTATTGTGTGGGACACGATTGCCATCTGTTTGCCTTTTTTTGAGTAACTAGAGTGATGGAGGCACCTAGGGCAGCAGCAGGCGCAAAACTGGGGGATGTAGCAGAATAGTGCTTTTAAAGAGGCAGGGGAAAGGGACATTTGTGTAGAAAGTAAGGAATAGCTGGGTTGGTGCTGGAAAAGCAAAGGTCCAAAAAGGTCTGAGCAGAAAATCGAGAGATGAGCAATGGCCAAAAAGCCATAATGACTGTATGGGCCGGAAGCAGAAGAAAAGGGAAACAACTCCAACCAACTCTGAGACTTTGGATTTAAAGGGGTGTCTCACTTCAGCAAATAGCATTTATTATGTAGAGAAATTTAATACAAGCCACGTATTAATGTATTGTGATTGTCCATATTGATTTTTTTGCTGGCTAGATGCATTTTTCCATTACATTATATACTGATTGTTTCCATGCTTACGCCCACCCTGTAATCAGTCAGTGGTGGTCGTGCTTGTACACTATAGGAAAAAGCACCAGTCTGTGTGCGCTCCCATGCTTTGTCATATAGTGTGCAAGCAGGGCCATCGATGCTGGATTGCAGGGTGGTCTGTAACCATGAAAATAAGCAGTGTAAAAAATGATGGAAAAATGAATCCAGCCAGCAAAGGAGACAATACGGACAATCACAATACATTAGTAAGTGGCTTGTATAAACTTTGTCTACATGATAAATGCCATTTGCTGAAGTGAGACACCCCATTAACTGTATGGTAATCACTTATTTATTTATGATTAGTGTATGCTGGCTATATTAGTCTTTATATAGTAGATTTTATTCAGTAACAGTATGGTGGTATTATTCAGAGGTGGTAGTATGTGGAGAAATTGACGTGGAGGTATTATTTGTAGCATTACATGGTCACTGGTAACTGTATGACACCAATAGCCCCATCCTTTTCTCACAGTCTGTCCGGCATTTCCTAGCAGAGAGCGCTTAGGGTATGACCACACGGTGCGGTCGTAAGCCATGCGGGTCATGGCCAGCTGCAGTTGAGAACCGCGTGGCCAACTAGAGCGCTGCTACCTTTTATTTAACCAATGAAGACCGCACTGTGTACCCGATCTTCATCATTATTGGCTGCACAGTATTGAAGGTGGCCTAATTGGCCATGCGGTTCTTGACCACAGCTGGCTGCACCCTGAATGGCTCATGACACGTGGTGATGTCATCACACATATCGCAGGTCCTCTGGCAGGTCCTGTTCCGAGAAGATGAAGAAGAAGCTGCTGCAGCGCGTTTTTTTTTTTTTTTAGCCCCCTAAATGACCATATTGTTTTGCAATCTGTCTTAAACCTTGTTATATGGGAAAATAAAAATGTAAAGTTCGGGTCCCCATTGACTTTAATGGGGTTCAGGATCAAGTTCAGGTCCCGAACCCAAACTTTGACCTGAAGTTCAGTGCAATCCGACGAACCCAAACTTCCACTGGTTCGCTCATCCCTACTACTGTTAATAAGGGTGCTAGGACAGGCATGGCAGACAGTAGAGGATATGGCTTCCACTGTTTGGGTAGAAAGGATGCTGGTCTCTTCTCCAGAAGAGTAAATTTAGAGTCCTTCTTCCCATGGACTGATCCAGAAGCTGTATCCTCTGCTCAGCCTGTTGTAGTAGGATCTACGAGAGCGGGATAGGGGGTGGAGAACAGGTTACAAAACTCAGTTTTGGATTTTTGGTTACACAAGATGGACTTTGTAACGTGTACCCCTAACCACAGTGTAGCTTACCAGCCGACTGGGGGAACCACTGAGATATTGTAGTTACCAGATAAAGGACATTTCTGAGAACTGGAAGACAATCATTGTCTCTAACACAGCCAGACGCCTATATATACTGATGGATGTGGTTTGCAATGCGTGTCTCAGAATTCAATACATTTTCTTGGTGACCGTTATGAGCAGTCATTTAATATTACATAAGCATATACTATTGATGTCTTTCAGAGAACAAAATGTGAAGAATAGAGCGTTACTTACAGATACCACGAATGCTTCTGGATCTGATCTAGCTGCAAGACAAATAATAAGAAATTAACCTTTTACGCAACTAACTCAGTGCAGCTAAACGATAAAATCACTATATACTGTATGCAGTTTAGGAGCCTCTGAGAGGTGTCAGCTGAGGGGGCACTTGTTAGGTGGTTATTCACATGACCAGATTTTTTTCCATGTGCTGTCGATTTTCAAAACACATACAAGCCAATGGACCAACTGCACGTCCATTTCTGGTCCATTTTTGAAAATCAGACTCAGCCATTCAATGGAAGAAAACACATAACACCCTATAGCCATCCATGTGCTGTTATTTACAGACATAAAAAAACGGACACGGTCGTGCAAATGAGCTCTAATATAATAGCAGGATGGTGTTCATACTGCAACCAGAGGACGCCTACTGGGGAGAATATTTTCCTGTCTTAAATTTAGACCAGTCAGGCAGAAAATGCACCAAAGTGGCTCACACTGTGAGATAGATTTACAGCAGCTCGCTAGAAATGTTAGACACTTTGCTCTTTCTCATGCCCTTTATGCCTTTGGCACAAATTGAGACTGAATTCTGGCACATTTAGCTTACTGTAGTAAATCTCCGCATAGTGTCCATTGCAAATAGAAGGGGTCATCTAATGAAACATTCTGTATTACTAGGAGAGCAATGCAAGTAAATGGGTCTTCGGTTAGAAATGAACAGAAATGTAACTGTGTAATATACATGTGCTTCACCTCCTGACAAGTTGTCAAGATCTCTGCTTGCTGATACTGAAAGAAAATGTTCAATGTTTACCATGAGAGGACGTTAGCCTCTGAATGTAATGTGCAAAGCTTGTTTGATACACTTGAAATATGTCATTTGTAGCCTTTGATTCTAAACAATGTTTCCATTCAATAGCAGCAAGCATAGATATTGAAGTTCGTGAAAGACAAAATATTTTTACATTTCGGAATGCTAGCTTTACACCTGTGGTGTGAATTCTGGCAGGCTGTTCCGGCAGAGAACAACCTGCTGGAATTTACCGGATCCGGTACTGCCAACGGAATGCCCACATTCCGCAGGCAATGAGGAGTATTGGCCGTACATAAACTGCGGTTTGTGTCCCAACGGTTCCCGGCAGATCAGAGGGGTTAAATGGCTGCTTGAGTGCTCCAGCTCTAAGTACTGGCTGTTACTAAGGCCTCTTTCACATGGGCGTCATGTTTGACGCCCGGATAAGAGGCGGGTGCGTTGCGGGAATATGCGCGATTTTCCCGCGCGAGTGCAAACGTTTGTAATGCGTTTTGCACCCGCGTGAGAAAAATCGCCATGTTTGGTACCCAACCCGAAGCTGGACTTCATCACTGAAGTCCAGTTTCGGGTGTTCTGGAGAATTTATTATTTTCCCTTATAACATGGTTATAAGGGGAAATAAGAGCATTCTTAATAAAGAATGCATAGTAAAATGAAGTGGAAGGGGTTAAAAATAATAAAAGTTAACTTACCTTTGCCACTTGATCGCGTAGTTGCGATCTGTCATCTCTTTCCCAGCATCAGCTAAGAACTAAAGGACCTGCGATGACGTCACATCACATGGTCCAATCACATGGTCCATCACCATGGTAAGATGAAAAATGTGATTGGACCATGTGATGTGACGTCATCACAGGTCCTTTAGTTCTTAGATGATGCTGGGAAAGAGAGGACAGATCGTGACTACGCGATAAAGTGGCTAAGGTAAGTTAACTTTTATTATTTTTAACCCCTTCCACTTCATTTTACTATGCATTCTTTATTAAGAATGCTAATATTTTCCCTTATAGCCATGTTATCAGGGAAAATAATAAAGATCTGGTCCCGTTGCTAAGCAACCATGCGGGAAAATCGCACTGCATCCACACTTGCTTGCGGATGCTTGCGATTTTTCCGCAGCCCCATTCACTTCTATGGGGCCTGCGTTGCGTGAAAAACGCACAATATAGAGCATGCTGCGATTTTCACGCAACGCAGAAGTGATGCGTGAAAATCACCGCTCATGTGCACAGCCCCATAGAAATGAATGGGTCCGGATTCAGTGCGGGTGCAATGCGTCCTCCTCACGCATTGCACCCGCGCGGAAAACTCGCCCATGTGAAAGGGGCCTAACAGTCTGTGTTCTTAGCGCTGGCTCCTTCTTAACAGTCGGGATTGGATGAAGCTGTGGTATGGATCCCGGCATGATCAAAGGAGACTCTCCTTGAGATAGGCCTCATGCACACGACATATTTTGTTTCCGTGTCCGTTCCGTGCAAAGCTTTTTTATTAAAAAATATTTTTTTTAGTTTAATAGCTTTTTTTTTGTCTACAGCTATGGTCTTGTCTGCAAAATCATCCTGCTGTTCTGTGGTGCTTTCATCAACCTCTGTTATTGCTTATCTACAGACAGTAGAAGATGGAGCACCTGATATGGAGTAACACATGCAGGACTGCATAATCAGACTACACTGGGGATGTTTGTAGTCTGTAACCATGGACATACATAGGTCTGCATGGGAGCATAGGAGCAGTAAAAAAGTTGCAAAAGTATACATAATCTTTAACCCCTGAGTGAGTGCCATAGCCGCGTAATGCCAGTAATGTCAACTGTGGACATTTAACTCCTCAGATGCCATGGTCAAATGTGACCATGGCATCTGAGCAGACTAAAACCCGGAAGCATGCTTTTCCCCCAAGGAGAATGGAGAAAGTGCCCTGTTCTAATAATGAGCCACATGAGCCTGTACTAGGCTTCCAAGTTTATTATTGGGGCCGTATTTTTGCAGATCAGTTTTTCTTTTTGCAGATTAGATGCAGATGGGGCCATTTTCTTCCATTCCACAGCTCAGCAAAATAAATGAAGCATGTCCTATACTTGTCAGTGAAAATAAGGACATGGCCCCATTGCAGTCTATGGGTCAGCAAAAAAACGGAATGCAATATGTTTTTTGCGGACATGCTGAACTGTTTGCAAAAAAATGGATCCGCATTTTTGCGGACAGCACACGGCTGTCTGAATGAGTCTTTATTCTATCCCAGTTCCAGCCAGCAGGTGGCATCACTGTACTGGGATAGAGTGATTTCTGTACAGAATAATGGAAAAAATGCCTAAAAATTCAACTCACCCCCCTTCCCCCAAAATCGAAATAAATAATTTAGAAAATAACATCATGTGAAAATGCCCGTACTATTAAAATATAAAAAGTTATCCCTGATTCGCCATTTTTTCATCACTTTATCTCCCAATAAAATTGAATTAAAAGTGAGCTAAAATTCATACACACTCCAAATGGTATTATCAAAAACTACAAATCATCCCGCAAAAATTACCCCCACACATCTCCATAGACATAACTATAACAAAGTTATGAGGGTCAGAATATGGCGATGAAAAGAAGAAAATTATTTTTTCTAAAGTTTTTAGTATTAAAACGCAGAAAAACCATAATTATGGGGTATGCCAGATTTGAACTGACCTAAGAATGAATAGCACAAATCAGTTTTACTGCATAGTGAATGTTGTAGAAAAAAACAAAAACCTAAAACTGTGAATTTTTTTTCTGTTTCCCACCACAATGTATAACACTAAATGGTCGTATTTAAAAGTACAACATGTCCTGCAAAGAAACAAGATGGCTATGTGAAAAGTAAAAAAAGTTATGGATCTGGGTAGGGAGGGAATGAAAAATGGAAAATTGCCATGTCAGGAAAGGGTTAAAGAGGACCTGTCACCTCTCCTGACATGTCTGTTTTAGTAACTACTTGCATTCCCCATGTTATAACAATTCTGGAGCATCTATTCTTAAAGGGGTTATTTACCTTATTTTAACTGATGATCTATCAAAAAAAATCTCCCACGGACTCACTATGCCCCTCAGTGAATACCTTGGGGTGTCTACTTTCCGAAATGGGGTCATTTGTGGGGTGTGTTTACTGTTCTGGCATTTTGGGCGGGGCTAAATTGTGAGCATCACTGTAAAACCTAAAGGTACTCGTTGGAATTTGGGCCCCTTTGCGCACCCAGGCTGCAAAAAAGTGTCACTCATGTGGTATCGCCGTACTCAGAAGAAGTAGGGCAATGTGTTTTGGGGTGTATTTTTACATATACCCATGTTGGGTGAGAGAAATATCTCTGTAAACTGACAACTTTGTATAAAAAAATTTAAAAAGTTGTCATTTACAGAGATATTTCTCACACCCAGCATGGGTATATGTAAAAAATACACAACAAAACACATTGCCCTACTTCTCCTGAGTACGGCGATACCACATGTGTGACACTTTTTTGCAGCCAAGATGTGCAAAGGGGCCCAAATTCCAATGAGTACCTTTAGGATTTCACAGGGCACTTTTACGCATTTAGATTCCAGACTTCTTCTCACGCTTTAGGGGCCCCTAAAATGCCAGGACAGTATAAATACCCCACATGTGACCCCATTTTAGAAAGAAGAAACCCCAAGGTATTCCGTGAGGGGTATGGTGAGTTCATGTAAAATTTTATTTTTTGTCACAAGTTAGTGGAAATATGAGACTTTGTAAAAAATAAAAATTAAAAAAATAAAAATATCAATTTCCACTAACTTGTGCCAAAATTTTTTTTTTTCTGTGAACTCGCCATGCCCCTCATGGAATACCTTGGGGTGTCTTCTTTCTAAAATGGGGTCACATGTGAGGTGTTTGTACTGCCCTGGCATTTGAGGGTCTCCGCAATCACGTATGGCCAGCTTTAAGAGTTTCTGCGATTCTCCTTATATTGAGCATACGGGTAATGAGATTTTTTTTTTCCATTCAGCCTCTGGGCTGAAAAAAATAAATAAATGAACGGCACAGATTTTTTCATTCGCATCGATCAATGTGGATGAAAAAATCTCTGCCAAAATTAGTGACTGCTGTGCAGTGGGCTGGGCGCTAACTACCTAACAAGTAGCTAACTAACTGGCGGTAATAAGGGACCCTTATGCCCCATTCACACGTCCGAAATTCTGTTTGCAGAACGGAATTGCGGACCCATTCATTTCTATGGGGACAGACTTTGTCCCGCTCGGATCCGGAATTGCGGATCCGCACTTCCGTTCCGCAAAAGTATAGAACATGTCCTATTCTTGTCCGCAATTGTCCGTTCAGAATGCATAAGTTAGGCTCCGTTCCGCTTCTATTCTGTTTTGAAGGCGGAAACCAAAACGCAGCATGCAGCATTTTGGTGTCCGTCTGAAGAGGCGGAGCCTAACGGATTCGTTTTGAATTACAATGTAAGTCAATGGGGACGGATCCGTTTTCAATGACAATGAAAACGGATCCGTTCCCCATTGACTTTCAATGTAATTCAAAACGGATCCATTTTGGACTTTGTCATTTTTCTTTTAACTAATGCAAACGGATCTGTTCTGAACGGATCCAAACGTTTGCATTATAGGTGCGGATCCGTCTGTGCAAATAAACAGACGGCTCCGCACCAACGCAAGTGTGAAAGTAGCCTTAGGTGTTCACTTCTCCAGAGCCCATACATTTTAATGCTGTACGGAGACCTGTCTCCATACAGCATTAAAACGAGGTTTGGAGCAAATCGACTTTGGATCTAGGATCTGAAGCTCGATTCGCTCAACACTACCTACAATGTACACATCTGAAATTGGTCTTGGTCTTTAGGCTTCATGCCCATGACCATATCTGTTGTGTGGTCCGCAAATTGTAGATCTGTAAAACATGGATCCCAGCCATGTGTATGCTGACATTTTTTTACCCCTGTAGAAGTGTCCTAACCTTGTCAACAAAACAGACAAGAACAGGACATCTTTTTTGCAGACTGGAGGAATGAACGCACAGTGTGCTGTCTGCATCTTTTGAGGCCCCATTGAAATAAATAGGTCCACATCTCATCTGGAAAAATTGCGGATTGGATATGGCCTAAAAATATAGTCGTGTGAATGGAGCCTTAGGTTGTAGGCTGCAGACCACCCACTAAGCAATGATAACAGACAAGTTTTAAAACTTCTTTGGCAAAGAAACCTTTGTACACAGGGTAGGAATAAGTTACTCACACTGAGGCGTTTCTCAGGTTCCACCTCAATCATGCCCCTCAGCAGATTCTGACAGTCTGGTGGGATAAAATGCGGCATATGAAATACACCACGTTTCACCTTCTCTAGCAGTTGACGCAAGTTATCATCATCAAAGGGCAATGCTCCCTGCAAAACAAGAAAGTCATGATAGATACTAATACAATGTCATAAAATCTATGATACTGAATGACTACTATATGAAAAGAACAGTCATGTTATACAGCATTTAGGACTGGCCACAAGCTACTTGGGCTTCCAAACAGAAGTCACATAGTTATGAGATCCAAGACATGCATTGAGTAGCTCAAGTGGTCAACTCCAGTCTTCAGCAGCCATATTTAAAGAGGATCTCAATTTACAAAAATCTGATTAAAATGGCAGACAAATGTACAGAACGGCACTGACAATTATTAACAGCAGTTCAGGGATTTGCTTTACCGCAGCCATATGGACATGAGAAATCCCTGTCAGAAAATGATCTATTGATTTTGTTATCAGGGTGTTGTGGGCATGCTCTGTGACCTGTGCAGAGGTCACTGTGCAGGGAGGGGAAGAAAGTGAGCTGTGATCACTACCTGTTGTTATAATAGATGTGTTATTCCCCAGAAGATGCGTGTGTTGGGATGCAGTAGAAAAGGAACCAGTCAGCACTTCCACCTCGGTCCTCGTTGCACGGGAAGGAGCAATCTCCAGGTATACGGTACGATGAAATCTCCCAGCAAACGTATATATTTTATATTGCTTCTTTATTATCTTCACAATAGGAAGTATTCCCCAGACGCGTTGCGGCACTAAGCCTTCATCAGCAGGTCTGCCCCCTTCTGTCACGTGACCAACTGACCTTCATTATGGTGGAAGCACTTGCCACTTTACATGGTGGTCTTGTATATTTCTCTTACTCAGGGACATTATTCACATTGCGTATAAGCAGGGGCGTAGCTAACGGCTCATGGGCCCTGGTGAAAAAGTTCAGCTTGGGCCCCCCTTCCCTCAGTGCTTTGTGTGTCTTCCTATGCGGCACAAGGGTCTTTGGGCCCCCTTTTGCTCCTGGGCCTGGTAGCGACTGCTACCTCTGCACCCCCTATAGCTACGCCCATGCTTATAGGTGTTTATACTCATGTGTAACATTGATATTTATGATTGACCCTTGGCACTTTAGTCTCCACTCTATATTTTGTGATTTTTACTGTTTACAGTGCTGCATTTCATTGGACAAATCTATACCAATAGCATGCCATTTTATCAGTAAAATGATGGATACCATTATGGAAACCTAATAGACCTTATTGTAATCAGTGGGGTCCGTCAGTGGCCGCTGTTGTCCAACATGTGATGGAGCCAGCACTGCCATAATTTACCTTTTTCTGTTGCTATGACAGAACACAAAAATACAAATACAAACTGAAGTGTGAACCTAATCTTCTACAAATTCCTATTGGAATCCACCAGACATAAAACAGTATCATGGCATACCACTGCCAGACCATTGCATCTGATCTCTGCCGCAGACATGATGACACTTGCTTTTCCATAGGAACCACCATCAAAGTCAGAATGTAATAGTAAAATGTTAACTATTAGCATATACTACATGATGATAACGTATACCTGTGGTTCAGTAAAAAGAATTACAGGAAAGGGACATACCACAAGAAGTGCAAACAGGATGACTCCACAGCTCCATACGTCAGCTCTGCGCCCATCATACTTCTCCCCCTTTTAAAGAAGAAAGTCATTTTACTTGAGTACTATTTGTTGCATCAATAGGAAAATTAGTAATTGATTAAGCAAAGTGACAACCCCTATTGTAACTTTAATGGAAAACACATTGACGGTTGCCTCTGTCTCTCCGAAAAACAGATATAGCTATCAAACTACAGAATTTCTAATACTTTGACAGAAAAAGAAGACTCCCAAACTTGTGTTTGCTGGGGAAATTCTCCTTAGTTAAGATTGCAAAATAGTCCTGTACACTGGTGAAATTTCTGCAAGGCAGTGGTGAGGAATTACTAAAAATTAAAGGGGTTTTCCAAGATTTTTATACTGATGACCTCTCCTCTGGATAATCGAAGCAAAGAGCGACACTTCGAAATTGCTGGTGAGCTGAACTTTATTTTTTAACATATTATGTCACATATTATGTATCAGTGACGTGTTTCGGCACACATAGTGCCTTTCTCAAACTATCCTCTGGATAAGTCATCAGCATCTGATCGATGGGCGTCCGACACCTGAGACCCCCACCAATCAGCTGTTTGAGACGGCATTGACACTCACAGTTGCACCACAGCCTTCTCTCAGCTTATGAAGCCCAGCGCCTTACATTGTATAGAGGCTGTGCTTGGTATCTCAACTCACCCTATTCACTTCAATAGACTAACCTGCGATTGGCGGGGTCCCCGGGTGTCAAACACCTCTCCAATCAGATACAGTAGACCTATCCAGAGGATTGGTCATAAGTATAAAAATCTCGGAAAATCCTTTTAAAAAAAAAGGAGGAAATTCCATTTACATTATATTAAGGAATGCTACTTACAGGCTATGGAGAACACCTTTGAAATAGAAAACTAAAACTTTTTTTTTATGTATTCATGCCAACAGTCCCTGGAACCAGAAGACAAAAGTTGCAGCGTTTATGTAAACTGACCCAAAAATCTATGTTTCCTGAGGTTTAGGGTATTCTGGGGATGGAGCTTAAATGTCCCAATTTTGGTTCACACATCAGTTATTGAGAGCAAAAACCAGGTGTGGGTCAAAAACACAGAACAGGAGGAAATCTTTCCATTATACCTTACCCCTAAATCGGCTTCACTCCTGGTTTTGGCTCAAAATAAAAGATGGGAATAGCTGACCAAATAAGAAGTGTGAACTTGGCCTATGTGGTTACTTTGAATAAAAAAGTTGTGCTTTCAGTCTGCAGTCTCCATTCCTTTATTCATTTTCAAACCCCTGATATTTGGTTTACAACCTGCTCCTAGATTTAGACTTTTCTCATGTGGATTTGTCCCTCGCAGTAATACACGCTGGATGTGAGGTCTGTGTGTCCAGAATGTTGCTGTCTTACATCTGCAAACTGCCTTGTGTGTGCTTTCCTCCCTATCTACAGCCTGTACTCCCATTCTTGGATTCTTTCCACATTGTTCTGTGATCTGTACAACCTTCTCCCCCTCCCTGCTGCTATCTGAGAGAAGGGAGCAGGGGAGGAGAGAGACATCTGAAGCAGTAGCAGAACTCTGCTGAATTTATGTAACATTCTGCAGCACCACTAGCTGATGGTGAAGGACTGGATGGTAGAGAATTTTTGATAAAGACCATTAAGATGCTTATTTATGCAAAAAATGTGTTCATGGCCTTTAAGTAAACATCCAATAGGTCTGTATACCAAAAGCTGTTACAACCCATCATTGAAGATACCTCATTATATATATTTTTGTAAAAGTAGAGTCTTTTCTTATGAAATTGGGAGAACTAAGATATCAGATACTTATAACTTATAAGTCATTTGTACAGAACAGGCACATGTGACCAGAGTCACGATGCCTGGCACTTAATATACGCAGCACGAGTTCTTTTTGTCTGTTTTGTTCTGGCATTTCAGTTTTATGCCACCAAAGCTAAATTCAGGGTAATGTGATCTTTGAGAAACCTCTATTCCCCAAACTGCCGCTAAAGCTAACAGTGCACAGAGGATAGAAGATGAAATAATCAGCCGTGAACATGTGAATGGATGTCTGATATGTAAGCAAAATAGCAGAAAGAAGGTTTGATGCCATTGAAGATGTGTATAAGGGCACTTTTTAATATCATATAGAATGCATAAAGAGGGGTGCAGAGTCTGAAGTCATGCCTGAGGGACATACCTGGGGAAAGGGGTCAAATGTACTTTCTTCTGTCCTTTATTACCCTTTTGATCTTTTGATATATTTTATTGTCTTTGTGCTGCAAATTGCAAATTTTATTTTGGTTCTTGGAGTTCTTATCACTGTTATTTGCATGGCACCAATATATTCCTCGATGCTGTACAGACATTGTAATGCCCTAGCACCACTGGCAACGTCTTCTACCTATACCTGTCACACCTACATATAATACTAGGGACAATTTCATCTACGGTAATTATATTTTTACAGTGTGGGAAGAAGTCAGGATAACACCGGACAAACATGATGTTGCCTTGGTCGGGGTTGAATATGTCTCTGGGGTGAACCACCCAGTCCATGTGCTGCTGAACTTGTCCTGCCGTTTACCAGCTCCATTTTTTTTTTATTATGCTTTATTATTTTATGTTTGTCATTTTTATTTTTAAATTAGTATATTTATTAAGAGCAGAATATAACCATGTAGCAGAGCTGATGTCATTAAAGTGTTTTGTTCATCAGATTCATTAATGCTAGCATTTGTTATCACGTGCCTGGCTGTCCTTCCAGTATCTGAATGGTGGGGGTCTCATACCCGCCCCCTGCTGATCAGCTGTTAAAAGAGGAGTTGGTGCTCTGGTCAGTGCCGCGGCCAGTGATGTTACAGTCATTGGTCACATGGCTTATGTGCAGCCAATCTCTGGGCTACAATACCAAGCACAACTACTATACAATATATGGCGCTGTGCTTGGTAAGCTGTTAAGAGACCCCAGTGCTCACCAGAGAGCTGCGGTGTCTTCCAATAGCTGATTAGCAGGTATGCCAGGTCAGACCGCCACGGTCAGATATTGATGACCTGTCCTGAGGTTAGGCCATCAATATCAAACTCCAGGAAAACCCCTTTTAGTGGAGTGGCAGTGCACATGTTCAACACTGCTCCACTGAAACTCCTCTTCAGTGCACTTATGTGGTGAGGGGAAGCAAGTGGCTCAAGACCACCATTTTAGTGATCTGTGGGGGGTCCCCAGCAATCAGACATTTATCACCTATCCTGACCTCACTTATGTGCCAAACACATATAAAATGCACTGTGTGAGCAGAGCCTAGTGGAAGAGTGCCACCATTTTGAGGGCAAAATCAATATTTAAAAGAATTTCCAAATAATGGAAACAATGGCATCTCCAAGTCACATAACTACATTTATAGAAACGTGTCCAGTAACTGTATGTCACAAGATCTATATGTTGTCACTGTACAAAATGGCCGCCACTGAATTCTGAATGATCAGTATTACTGACTTTTAGAATGGGGTTCAGTTATATAATGGCAATGTCTTTTTTTTCTATAATCCGAGCCAAGCAATATAACTATAGAAGGATCGTAGTCGAGTACATGAAAGTATATAAATCGAAGTATATAAAATAATCCACGACCCAGGTTATTTATTGAGCCGCAATCCCTATAAAAATTCAGCAATGCAAAGCTGCGGTCTCCTCTGCCATACAGACAAGACAGTGTCAGATCAGCTGTGGCGGGGAATGAATTCACAATGACTTTATCCTGGCATCCTCAGTCTGTCACAACAGCTCAGCTCCTCAGAAGCCTGGCTTTTCCGTAGAACTAGTGCATGGCACTGATTACCTACAGGCCTGCACCGTGTGCCTTCAGCATCATTTCACCGCATGTCAGGTCAATGCGCCACTCATACCATATGTGTCACGTTTCATGACACCCTGTAATCCATGAAGTCTTCTTTAGTCTGCAGATCTTTTTCCTCTGGCAGCATGGAGGATTACATGCAACGTCTGCAAATCATTTAACCATTCAATCAACCCTGGTTTGTGTGAAATGCTGTTATTTGAATGTATTACATCATTTAGGGCTCATACATATGGCCGTAGTTTTGCCCTGCATCCGATTCACATTTTTGCAGATTGGATGTGGACCCATTGACCTCAATGGGGAGTCAAAAGATGTGGACTGCACACCCGTATGCAGTCTGCATCCAGAAGTCTGAAGAGTAAAGGTTAAGCCATGGTTAGGGTCTTGGTTAGGTGACACCATTTTATTGTAGCCAGTGGCGTAACTAGAAATGACTGCGCCCCACAGCAAATTTTTGAACTGGGCCACCCCCCAGGAACTTCATCGCAACCCCCCTCCCGTGCAACCCCCACCCCTGTGGCTACTTAAAATCGCTCTCTCAGACGAGACCCAACAGCCGCTGTCTGTCTGTTTTCTACAGTGTCTCTGTATGGATTGGCATTTTATAATACTGTTGAGGGGGGCCCTGACAATAAAATCTTTTAATTCTCTTCCTGGGTGGACCCCTTCTGTGTTCGGGCCGCAAAGCAGCCTCTTCCCCTTCTTCCTCTATAGCTACGCCCTTGATTGTAGCCCTCCTATATTTGTTAAAAACTAATATAGAAAGTTAAAAAAGCGGTGTCTGGAAGCGACATGTAAGAGTACATGGCCCTTTAGTATGACTAACCCTAAAACTACCAAAACCTCACATCTGGAATTTTTATATGGCTTTATCACGGCCATTTAGTAACTGCATAGGAGATCTCAGGCTGTAACTCTTGGTCAGATGTGCATCTAGCTTTTGTGTTGCCTAAGTCGAAAATTGAAATGGCGGCCCCCCTCCAGCCCTACTGTTAAAGGCATACTGTGATACAGTTGACTATAGAGAGATGAGCACTTTCACAATGAAAGCGCTCATTTCCTATGGCCCTGCCACCTCCCCCACTTGTCTCCAGGTTTTGTCGCCTTACCTTGCCTTATTGGAGGTGCACCCCTGCTGTTGGTCCACTAATAGGATCTGAATACAAATATCAACATCAAACAGCACTTTGCACTCAAATTGTAGTGTTTCCACACTAGTAATTCTTTATTAAAAAGGCAATCCAAAATAGTCATCAAAATAATGTTTCAGTCCCCACATTAAGGACCTTCTTCAGATTCTGGAAGAATACAGTCATTGGACAGTATCCTTTCTTATCTAAATAGCAATCAAAGTCTAAAGAAGATCCCGACTCTGTTGGCCAAAACGTCACATTGAGGATTTCTTTTTGTATTGCCTTTCCAATAAACCAGAATGTTAGTGCCGAATACAACGTAATGTGCACCATGTAAGGCTACTTTCACACTCGTGGTAAGCTTTTCCGGGAGACTGTTCTGGCAGGGGAACAGCCTGCCGAATCCGTACTACCGTTTGCACACGTGTGCTGCCGAAAGTCCGCCCGGCCCCATTCACTATAATGGGGACCGGCCAGAGATCCGGCTGCAGCACAGCAAACATGCCGAGAGGTGGTCGGACAAAAACCACAGCGCGCTCCCATATTAAAGGGTGACCTTTGTATTTTAGTGGTTATTTTCTCAAATTTTCTCATGAAGATAATCCCTGTTCAGACTGAACCCATCAGCTTTGTAAACATATCGCAAAAAGCTGAGTTTTCAGGGAATATATATTTTCATATGAATATGGAGTTACATGTGGACATTTAAATTTAGAGCCTTCCCTGTAACATACGGACACTTAGAATCTGCCAGACCTAGAGCCATAGACCTACATTTACTGATGGTGGTACATTTAAGCCAAGTCTCTTTCCTGTGAAATCATACCCATTTTTTGAAAGCCATGCTCCTTGCCGGTTGCATCGTTAAAAAGTTAGAAAAGTGTCTAAAACGGGTTAATATATGTAGTACAAAAGAGTTTTTTGGCACATTTTGTTTAGTAAATCTCCCCATGGTGTGTTAGCAGCACTCCAATCTGTTTCACTGAGCAGGGTCCAAGCAGGGGAGACCCTGCTATGATGTTTGTATACTCCAACAGGGTATATTGTCCAGTGACTGTTTAATGTTCCTTACAGAAAAAGTCCTAAATGAATAGACACCCACAAGATGGTGGTGGGGAAAATCTTAAAGGGGTTTTCCAGTGGGCTCAAAGTAGTTTTAAAAAAATAAAAGAACCAATCATTGGTCCCGAGAGGCTGCTTTCTACTTCCTGCCCCTGTCTAAACCCACAGAAAATGTCTGGAAATGTCCTCTCAGCCTGTACTGGTGGCAGCAGGCATTTCCAGGCATTTCCTGTTTGTAGAGACTGAAGCAGGAAGTAGAAACCATCGGAGACCTGGGCAGTGTCAGAATGGAAGAAGTTGGGATCAGTGAAATTTTTAAAATGTTTTTAAAGGGCTATGCTTGGCATCGCTGAATCTCTGCTAAGAAAATCAGAGTAAGAAGAAATATTACAGGAAAGATGGAAGTCAATAAACTTACCTTGATCACCTCAGGACATGCATAGTGAGGAGACCTGGACACAAAGGAGTGAGGCATGAAAAAAATGTAAGAAAAGGGAAGACAGAGAGAAAGAATAGGGATGTTAACAGCAGGGTAAAGTGAAGAATTGGTTAAGTAGATTCATGTGGCTAATGTAAGTCAGAAATTTCAAGTGAAGTAAATGTTGATACAACCAAATAATGGTAACGACGTGTACGTCTTTTGACAAGATGGAAGCAGATGTAGCAGAGCCAAATTTGTTATTTAGGTGTTTCTATAATCACTTTCTAAGGTATAGTGACTCAATAGGTGGCGAAAAACTAAAAACAACACCATTGTGTGAATACAGAACATTGAGCAAATGACAATCAGCTCTGCTACATCTGTATATGGAGGTCAAAGTCAGAATCAGGAACACAACAACACATACAGCTACACAATGGGATAAATTTATATTATTACAAAATGATCTTAGATTTGTAAATCCTGTACTCACCCGCAGCTGGTCTCAAGTAAACTGTCCCCGACCTGCAGTGACGCCATCCCAAAATCTGCTATCCGTATGTTGTTTTTTTCATCTAACAATAAATTTTCAGGCTTCAGGTCTCTGTGGCTGGCCAGGTGGAGAGTAGATGGGGAAAGGTCGCGGATTGGAGACAATGGGAAGATAATGTATAGTCAAAACATTTTTTTTCCCTGCATCACTAACCCTTCACTAGTCTTCATTAAGGTCTATTCACATGCATCAGATTAGAGGCAGAAACGTCTGCGGCTGAAAAATCCACTCCACACAACAGAATGGGTTTGTTCAGATGAATGGGATCGTCAAAAACATTTCTGCAACTAATCTGCACCTATCCTTTCCGGCCACCCCATGTAAATGAACAGTCTAATGGATCAGCTTCTGCCATCCGTGTGACAACCCGATTCTGCAGATGGCAGCAGGTGCCCGAAGTGCCATTTGCAGGATCGGCTTGTCATACTAAAAGCCCAGGCCTGTACTGTGACATGGTCCTGGTGCAGCTGTGTTCCTGATTGTAGAATTTAGGCTTCTGCATTCGTACTGTTGCGTGGGAACATCATATTAATAATGATGTCACTAGTATTCCCTGTGCAGAGGGGGCTTGGAGGCAAGGCGGTGGTTTAGTCATTTCTTTTCATATAGTATGCTGGAAAAATTAAAGAGGTGCTTCTGTGCTTTAATAGGCCATCAATATCTGATTGGCGGGGGTCCACCTCTGCCGATTAGCGATTCTGTAGTAGTTCCAGTGGTGGAAGTCGGCTTCAGAACTACAGCACACAGCTCTGTACAGTTCTGAAGTGGACGGAGCTAGTTACTGCAGCTCTGCTCCCATTCACTTCACAAGATTCACATAATCACAGTAATTTACACTCACGGTTAAATAATTAAAATAATTTGAACTTTTCAGAGACAATTCCAGACAAAGATGAAAAATCCCCACATATTCAAGTTTATATTTTGCAGTTTTAAGAGACCAGGGTCAGTACAACTTCCAGTCCTCCTAACAACCCAGATCCAGCAAGACGCCCCGATTTCCAGCCTCTGTCCCACATTCCTAGGATATCTTTAGAAAGCAGATATAGTTGAATACAGCTCCCTGTTCCAGCATTCCTCCCTGTTGATGGTTTGGTACAGGTAGGCACTATACAGTGACATTACAGCACCTGCTATGCTAAGCCACAGACAGCATAGCTCAGAGAACAAAGCAGTTTTCAATTTGGAGGAAATAAGGGGGCATCAATCTGTATAGGGGCACTTAAGGGGGCCTCATACTGTGTGGGGACACTTAAGAGTGCGTCCCTCTGCATAGAGGCCTCATACTGTATGAGAGCACTTATGAGGGCATCATACTGTGTGGAGAGTTAAACTGTGTGGGGGAACAGTACCTATGGGAGCATCCTACTGTCAGAGACAACTTAGGAGGCATTCTATTGTGTAGGGGGTACTTAGGGGCATCACTCTGCATCAGGGCACTTAAGGGGACACCACAATGTGTGTGGGAGGGCACTTATAGAAACATTCTAGGACAATTAGGGGGCATTCTATTGTTTAGAGGACCTTAGGGGCACCATACTGAATTGGTGCACCAAGGGGCATTATACATTGTGAGGAGGCATTAAAGGGGCATCATACTATGTTGGGGGAACTGAAGGGGCATCATACTGTGTTGGGGCCATTAAGGGCATCATACTGTTTCAGGGACATTCAAAGTGTATTATTACTGCCTGTGGGGCACTAAGGGGACATGTAAAAGTGAATCCTTCCTGTAAGGGGTGCACTAAGGGCTTATTCTTATTATGTGTGGGGCACTATTACTGTTTAGGGGCACTGGGTGGGATTGGGTTTGTATGGATAGGTGTTGGTTTGGGTTGGGTTAGAGCATGGGCAGACTGGCCATAGACCCTACAGGGAAATTTCCCAGGTGGCCGATGTCCGGGGGGCCGCCCAAGTCGGCTGACAGCCAGGTACATAACGATATGATGCTCTCAGCATTAACTAAGTTGAATAATGCAGAGTAGGGGCAGTACTTTGTGCTGCTGTGTAATATTTGGTTCTGCTGGGGCGGTATTTTGTGCTGTACTATGGTGTTACAGACCCTGCCTACTTGTGTTGTTCCTGCCTGAGGCACAAATCCAAGTTAGGCTTGGTATTTTGATAAAGTCATTTATGCGAATAAACAAAATTACATGTGATAGAGGCGAGCTGAAATAAGTGTTGCGGAATTTGCTGAAAACTTCGGAAAGACCTTTGCAAAGGCAATACATTTTACAGTAGGACGGAGTGGATATTCTCAACCCTACTTTTTACACTCATTAGTAAATGAGTATGCAGAAAGCTTCTACACTGCCCCTAGTGTTGGCTACAAAAATCCAGAATTTAAACCAGTTTTCCTTTACACCAGTTTTTATAAATCTCCCCTATGTTTATACAGAGGGTTTGGATCGGAAGCTGGAAAAGTGAGGATTTCATTTTTGTTTTGCTAAAGAACTCCTTGTTAGACTGTGCCCGGGCAGATGAGTCTTCCTCTCTAAATTCTGATGTATAAATGTTAAAGATATCTTAAAAACCAATTGTAATTAGAATTAAAATCAGTCTTATATATTCAAATATACAACTTGAGATGGGAAGAGGGTCGATCAACTCTTATTTTTGGGCCAGTTGTCATGGCATTATTGTGTAAATTTTAGGTAAACCCAGGCAATGTAGCAGAAGAGATCAGGCTTTGCATATCATGTTAGTTATGCCCCCTATCATTTTAGCACTTGGGTAATTTGGATATTTTTTCTCTATCACTCACATCAAGCTGACAAAAGCCTTTTTCTTTGTTGCTATATCCGTCAGCTCAGGGATTTAGAGGCTGAATGTTGTAACCTTTTCAAGTCAGACTATCTTTAGCAAACATTTATCACGTCACTGCCCACAGAAAAAAAGGAAGCGCTCTGACTCACCATATAGAGTAGCTGTGACAGAAATCGAGAGCAGATATGATTTGTCGGAAGAATTTACGAGCCTCCTTTGGAGTTAGTCGTCCCTTTTTAACCAGATAGTCAAAAAGTTCTCCACCAGAAACATGTTCAAGCACCAAATATCTGAAAAAATGTCAAGAAAGTGGAAATATTGTACTGTTCATTTATTACATAAAATAAAATTAAACTTTCAATTTTAATATATAGATGTTAATATAGACGTAGGAATATTTCCCAAAGTTTTCTACTTTTTTTATTGATTCTCCTACATAATCTTTTGGAAAATAATGCACTAAAACAATAGATTAAGAATATTATATATGGACTAAGCCCTCACTCTAATAAAACAAATCTTAGACTCTCTTCTAATATATTTTGATATTTTGATGAAAACACATCTGTGCCTGCCTACCTGCACCAAGGTGGTCTCAGTCAGGCAGGTCCTACTCTAAACCTACATATGCCGTATGGGCATCTACATTCAGGAGAGCAGACCCTGCACATATAGTGTGCTGCCCCTGGTCACCTCTATGTGCTTCAAGCAACCAATGAGAGGAGGAGCATGCACACCTATATGTACCACCTAATCAAGGTCACCTGTTAGATATAGATGCCCATACAGCATAGGTAGGTTTGGAGTAGGACCTAACACCAATTAATAAAGTAGAAATACTATTTCCCCGGACTAAGCCCATAGATAATAAACACCAAAAAGCAACAACCGGGAATTAAGTAAAACAATAAATCATTATTACATGATTACAATAAAATCACATGATTAAGAAATTTAGATCTGTGGTGGTACTCGAAATACATAAGGCACATAGCCAACGCAGAGATATCTATGGACGGCAAATGGTTGCTATTGTAAACGGGTATTACTGTAGATATCCTGGTCATACCCATATACGGTTCAGAAACGTAATTAATAAAGTGCAAGAAAAATTCAATAACCGAGGGCTAAGTAAAAACCATCCAGTAAGACCAGAAATCGATCCAAAATGTGAATCATAAATGTACCATACTAGCCAAGTGACCTGCACCCCGACGCGCATTTCGCTCAAAGCTTTATTAGGGGGTCGGTTATTGAATTGTATTTTTCTTGCACTTGCACTTTATTAATTGCGTTTCTGAAGCGTATATGGGTATGACCAGGATAGCTAATACCCATTTACAATAGTAACCATTTGCCGTCCATAGACATCTCTGCTTTGGCTATGTGCTTTATGTATTTCCTGTAACACCACAGATCAAATTTTTTTAATCATGTGATTTTATTGTAGTCATGTAATAAAGATTTATTGCTTTACTTAATTCCCGGTGGTTTCCTTTTAGTGTTTAGAGTAGGACCTGCCTGACTGAGACCACCTTGGCGCAGGTAGGCAGGCACAGATGTGTTTTGATCAAAATATATTACCTGAGAGTCTCAAATTTTATCATGAGAGTGAGAGCTTAGTCCATATATTATGTTTGCATCTATTGTTTAGTGCATTATTTTCTGTGATTTTATAAATGTAGTCATGCACATCCGCATATTTACTATCATATCGTGCAGGATGTTTTGTATCTTTTTCTGTGATTCTACATAATCTGTTCCTCAAGATGGCTAGTCACCATAAGAAGCTATTTACATTAAAAGGATTCTTTTCAATTACAGCTTGCTGATGTGTGGCTGGTTAGGTCAAACAGGGACATTATTTGCAGGGACAGTCATATTAGCATATAATGTGGTGAAATAGAAATGCTAGTGTATTCTTTATTAAGGAACATGTGTATCTCAATGAGATTCAACATTGGGAGACCCATTATTTCAATAAGCTACATGGGACCAGAAAATCTACTGGGATTTCCAATGATATATGTCTAACTCTCATTAGCAACAGATCATTAAAGGACATCTGTCACCAGATTTGTAACTATGAAACTGGCTGACCTGTTACATGTGCAACTGAAGGCATCTGTGTTGCTCCCATGTTCATATGTGGCCACATTGTGAAGAAAAATAAGGTTTTAATGAGCCTCAAGGAGCAACAGGGGCGTTGCCATTACACTTAGAGGCTCTGCTCTCTCTGCAACTGCCATGCCCTCTGCACTTTGATTGACAGGGCCAGACAGTCATCAAATCTTCATCAAATCAAACTAATAAGAATATGATTTACAGTGTTTATTAGCTGTCAGACGTTCAGAGATAATGGCTATACATGGCGTCACAATAGAAAATCATTAATACAGACCAAATTAAAAAGTTTATCTTTAGCCCAAAATGAGTAGAATGCAATTATGAAAAAAACCTCCAAGGTATTCATAGCCGTTAAAGAGGCTGTTCTCACTTCAGCAAATGGCATTTATCAGGCAGAGAAAGTTGATACAAGGCACTTATTAATGTATTGTTATTATCCATATTGCTCCATTTGCTCCTTTTCCATCACATTATACACTGGATTTCCAGGGATTATGGCCACTGCTGCAGCACAGTTACACGGTGCCCCGGCTGGAAGCTGCGGTGCATGTGTGCCTATGTGCGCTCCTATGGTCCCGGCCACCAGAGAAGCCATTGCTTTTTCCTATAGGGTACAAGCACGGCCACCACTGATGGATTGCAGGATGGTCGTAATCTCTGGATATGAGCAGTGTATAATGTGATGGAAAAATGAATCCAGACAGCAAAGGAAGCAATATGGGTAATAGCAATACATTAGTAACTGCCTTGTATTAACTTTCTCTACACGATAAATGCCATTTACCGACGTGAGAGAATGCCTTTAAGTAAATCGGAAAAAGCGGCAATACTAAGAACAGCCACTATGAAAAGTGTGTCATTGTGCAGTATGGACCAATGTAAATCACGCAAGCACCACAGCCCTTTCTAACAACTGATCTGCGAGAGTGCCAGGAGGCCATTCGTTTTTAAACCTTAGATAACCATTCATTGGAGGACCACGCTTCTTCCTGGCAGCACTTTGGAGGACCACTGTGTTTGTAGAACTACTTAGTCATAGGACATTGTACAGATCCCCAATGTTATGGTAGTATCTCCAACTCTTTCAAACAAATATCACAAACCACTCTTCCATATGATGTACCATATGAAACACGTAAAGGGAAGTTGTCACCAATATTCTGAACTAAGGGTAGTTTCACACTAGCGTTAAACTTTTCCGGCATTGAGTTACTTCCTCGAGGCTCAATACCGGAAAAAAACTCTTCATTATCTTCCTAATGCATTCTGAATGAAGAGAAATCTATTCAGTATGCATCAGGATGTCTTCAGTTTAGTCACTGAACGGCGTTTTGGCCGGAGATAATACCGCAGCATGCTGCGGTATTAACTCTGTCCAATATTCCGGAACACATCCGGCATTAAAAACACCTCAATGACGGATCTGGCATTCCGGTCTGCGCATGCGCAGACCTTTATAAATGTGAAAAAAAAAAATAACCGGATCCGTTTTGCCGGATGACACCGGAAAAACGGATCCGGTATTGCAATGCATTTTTCTGACTGATCAGGCATTTTTCAGACCTGATCAGTCTGAAAAATGCCTAATTAGGCAGAAAAAATGACATGCGTTTGCACATGGTTTGCCTGATCAGGCAGGCAACGGAACTGCCTGCCGGAATCAAACAACGTAAGTGTGAAAGTACCCTAATACATGAGTAGTGCTGCACATAAGGAGTCTAGATGACCATTTTTCTACTGCCCCAATTCCCCCAGCTGTTAGTGTTTAAAGCTGTGCTGAAATATACAGTCCTGCTGCGCCATGCTAACACAATGGAGAGGATGCCTGCGCATGCACAGCAGTCCTGACAATGTATGTGAGCACAGCTTTAAACGCTAACGGTGGGGGTGTGGGGGGAGTAGAAAAATAAAAAATAGTGATCTGGACTCCTTATCTGTAAGCTACTCCTGCATTACTGCAGGAAGTCCTGGATCGTGGTGACAGATTTCTTTTAATCACATACGCATTACTAGAGGAGACACACAATGTTCTCATATTATAAGCTATGGTAAAATCAAGAGAGCTTTATGTATAAATTCTTAGAAAACGAATTGCCCTTATTTCCAATAGTCCGTACATAAAGGTCCCTTTACACACCACCATTTTTCAAACCATTATGTTAGAAACTCCTCCTCATCATGTAAGAAGCACCTTTTTTGTGTCTAGTGACAACTCTTGTAAGGGGATGTGCACTAGACTACAGTACCCTGCATAAATGGAAATGTCGCTACGAGGGGTATTGTCACAGACGTTCCCGTGACAGGTGGCAGGAGATCTGTGAGAGTGGCAACACGTGGTTTGATCTGACAGGTTTCCTTGTGGTTCAAAAAGCGTCTGTGTTGTTTTTGGTAATGGCCACACCCCTTGCCTCAGGTGTTGCTAATGTGGTCATTTAACCTTTCTTATTTATAGTTGCTTCTCCCACTATGCTGTGCAGTTTATAGCTTCAGTTTCAGTTTTGGATTGCTGTTGTGTGGATCTCGACTGAGTTCCTGGTGCTTCCATTGCTCCTTTGAAGTTTCCTTTTCTTTTTTGTATTTTGTTTGACCTCTGTGTGTTGCATTTCCCTGTCATTTGTAATAAGGCCTGAGGGAGACTCCTGTTTGTCCTTCCCTTTGGAGGAACAGGTTGTCTCAGTCCTGACATTAGTACCAGGGTCCTATATGTTGAGTTAGGACATTAGGTATTTCTGTGTATAAACTCACCTACCTCTGGGGTCTGTACATACTGGTAGTTAATCAGGTCTTTGATTAGGGTTTTACTAGGAGGTGTCCATCTCCTTTCCCTAGTTTCAAGGCCTTATTCCCTCATCCCATTCCCTCCTATGTTCGGTGTGGTGTTTCCCTCCCACACCCGAACGTGACAGGTATTTATATTTACCTTCATGCTGGCGCTTATTCTTATCAATGGTCCTTTCTTGCGTATAGCAATCAGAGTATATATTTTGAGTGCAGTTCAGTACGGGCCACAAGACCACTTGGGGCTCATGTACATACATGGCGGTATTGTGGCTCTGTACAAACTTGTGGGTTCATTTATCAAACTGGTGTAAAGTAGAACTGGCTTAGTTGCCCATAGCAACCAATCAGATTCCACCTTTTATTCTCCAAAGGAGCTCTGAAAAATCAAAGGTGGAATCTGATTGGTTGCTATGGGCAACTAAGCCAGTTCTACTTTACACCAGTTTTATACATGACCCCATTTGAGTTTAGCGCAGTACATATTACTGCAGTACATAATCTGAAGTCCATACAAAATCCATATTGTGCCTCCGAATTCATACATAGGCATAGAGATTGAACACACAATGGAGACTTTGTATTTGGGGGCTGTAGGGCCTCGATGCACTGCTATACAGGCTCCGTTGTCATGTGCATGAATCGTTTCTATCATGCATGGGACATAGCAGGGTTCTGTATCATGGCAGCATCCATGTGCTTGACTGAAGTTACAGTTCAAGTATTTTTACAACATGTCTTTAGGGGCCATTCACACATCCGTATTTCTGGCTCTGGATGCAGACCCATTTATTTCAAAGGAGCCGCAAAAGATGCAGACAGCACACCGTGGGCTGTCGGCATCCGTAGTTCCTTTCCGTGGACCTGCAAAAAAGATAGAGCGGACAAGAATAGGCATTTTTATCATAGGGCTGGCCATGTGCGGTCCGCAAAATGTGGAACATACACGGCTGTTATCCGTGTTTAGCGGATTTGCAATTTGCGCACCACAAAATAACTTATGGACGTGTGAATGAACCCTAAAGGGTTGCCAGCATCTGTATCTGGATATGGAATACAGTAGTGATGCAGTATCCCTATTTCCATAGAACATATTATAGGGAGGACTCATTATTTACTGAACCCATTTGCCAAAAGCTACGATTTTGAAGAACTGCTTTAATAAACACCTAATATTCACAGTAAACTTAATATTCAGCCACATTTGGAAGCATTGCAACTTGGAGCCCTTGTAAGTGAAAGCTAATATTCTTGGGAGGTTTTTAACTTTTTCTAGTATAAAATCAGCTTAGCTATTTCGGCATTTAAAAGCTTTAGTAAGATAAAACATATTTATGTGCATTAGTGACCCTGAATGATTAAGAAGCTTAAAGGGCTTCACAGGAGTCTGCTTCATTATATGGCGGAATATGGTAATTATCTCTTAGAATGAAGTGAAGACATGTATCATTTATGATCCACACATTAGTCATTGTGAAGGGATGCTCAAACAATTGTACTGACCTCATTAAACTGAAGAACCCCTTTGACCCAACACCTTTTGGAGAGAGTCGATATGGAGGACGCTGGTGATAATGTCTCATGTTTCTAATGCGTGGGGGTAAAATAAATCATACTGTCCTTTATCATAAAGACTTTTTTAATTAAGAAAGAGAAGTAAGGTGGGTGGTTATCAGGGATTCACACTACCTAAATAGCACAATCTGACCTAAGAATTTGAAGGCTAATGATGAAGATGTTTTCATGCTCATTAAAAAAGAAAAAAATCACTATAGATGCAGTTGGATTCCACATAATAGGATTTTACCCAAAACAGCAACCAAATATGCCAAAATACAGTGGTGGTTAACTTTACACATAATGTTGAGGGGGTTAACTATGATTACAAAAAAGGTCTGCTTTTTGATTACAGAAACAGCATCAGTCATGTCGTTCGACTGCGTCTGGTACTACAGGTTAGTCCCATTCACTTTAATTGGGCTAAGAAGCAAAATCAGACAAACCCCTTGGATAAGGGTGACATACTTTCTGAAAACAAAGTGTACATTATTAGTAAGATTGATAGCAGGAACATATCCATGAAGTCCAGCTGCCTATTCTACAGTTTTAAACAAGAGGAAGGCCAAAAATCCAATTGCCTTACAGGGTTGTGTTGACAACTGGTAGCGGCCCAACTTTCAATCACATAGTAAAGCTAAAACTGTCCTAAAAATTTTTTGTAGGAACTATGTTCACCACAAAGATGGCCCATGCTCCTCAATTGCCAGTGATAATAAAAAGATTCCTTAAGACCCTCATATACATTAGAGTATTGTTGGCTCATCCCAACAGTTTCGGCAGGACCAGATGACAATCTGCGTATTGGAAACTCCTGAGTTTCTCCCGACAGATTGAGTTGGTGGCGAGAAGGACCCAGAGAACTGAATGTTTTTACTTGATCCTTTTGTTCTACCAGGAGATAAGCCATTGCCAGAGATGTCTGGCAGTAACTTTCTCCTCTCTTCCCATTGAAAAAACATACACGCTTGACTGAACCTGTTAGTTGACTTAGTTTATGTCTTAACCCATGCCCCTTTCTGTGGGCCATGTCCCTTTCCAGCCATGCTTCCTTGTCAGACGAGTCAACAAAACACTTACTATATCTTGTGCAATGCATGGACATGGGTTTTGCGGTGCAAATTGGATCAGTTTTTGATTAGTAAATCTTCCTCTATGTCTATGAAGGGGACCTGAAGCTTGTATCAGAAAAATAAAGCTCCAACTGCTATAAAGATTTATATTAAGAAATTAACACAGAACTTTGGATCTAAAAACAACAAGAGGATAAATGGTGAAGAGTCACTGGAAGGGCTGGTAATACCATTAATGAAATGCACAGAACAGTCATCCACTTCCCACATACTGGATTTAGTTCTGACTGATATAACCCCTTAAAGGGATTGTATAACAAATTTTAATGAGGGGCATGAGAGTTCCAGCATTAAGGCTCCACTTCTTCCAGTCCCCCATTCACTAGTCTTAATGGTGACACATCTGCTGAGCCTCTGCTCAGTCTTCAATTACAAACTTATCCCCTATCATGTGGATTTGGCATAAGTTCCAAGGGGTCTTCTAGTAATAAAATATTGATGACCTACCCGTCTAGATAGATCATCAATATCTGATGGTTGGGGGTCCATTGTACAAATGCCAATCAACTGCTTGAAGGGACCATAGCATTTGGACGAGCACTGCTGCTTCTTCAGAGTATATGAAGCACAGCACCATATATTGTATAGCGGCTGTGCCTGGTACCGCAGGCTTATTCCATTCAGCTACACAAAGACCATGTGACCGCTAGATATGATGTCACAGGCTGAGGAAGAGCCGAGGCCACAGTCCTCTCCACGGCATGGCCTAAGAATAGGTCATCAATATTTTTAAGTCTTGGAGAACCCCATTAAAACGTTGGACAACCCCTTTTGGGGACATGTCCCCTAAAATGTTGAATATGATGAGGACACGCTGAAGACCCCGGGTTTTCTGTGATTGCTGTGCTGGATGTAACTATTTGTATTTTGGTTAATAAAAGGAGCTATTGTTATACTGAAGATAACATGAGTAGTATTCTTTTGCTTGCTGCGATATTGTAATGACTGTAGGTAGGGACAAACAGTGAGCCCTAAGGCTAGTATTCAGCCCACTTTCCCTACCTACTTGCAGCACAAGCCCTAGATAGCTAGACTGCAACTGGTCGACGGTCCCTACGTAATATAGGTTCAGAGACGGACTACAAGCAAAAACAGACAAACACAATACATAGTAATATGTAAATGGATCAAAACCAGTCGGGTTGTGCAGTACCTAACTAGAGACAAAGAGTGGTTAGAAGACAAGCCAAGATCAGAACCAGATGGACTATGCAGTACCAAATGAGAAACAGAGAGTGGTCAAAAGACAAGCCGGGGTCAGAAGCACGAGCAACCCAAATAATCACAGGAGCAAGAACCAGGAACACAGCTAGTGAGTCAGAGACTACATCACTGGCACTGGTGTATGGCCAGAAGCAACTTAACTTAAAGAGTCCCTGGAATAGAACCTGATAGGTCCATGGCGCGGCGCTCCATTAGTCAGAAACACTAGCACACAGTAATAGAGCAGCTGAGCAATCAGCCCACTGCTAATCTCTCCCAGCAGACGCCCGCTGCAGGGAGAAACAGAGCATTGCATCTGGTTGCTAAGGCTACGGTCGCATCACCAGGGGGCGTGGCTCAGCAGCGTGTTTCTCTCCCGATGTGGGTGTGCCAAGGAGCCTGGACAGGTTAGATTGTTACAAATTAGCTTACAATCTGCACTGCTCTACGTTGTGCCCTGTAATGCATTAACTATTTAGTGATGGTGCCCAACTCCCTGAGATGTAATAACTACACATGGTAAGCTTACCACATCACTTTGATGCTAAAATGCTAACAGAAATAGTTTTCAAACCAAGCCAAAAATTAATTAAAAGAGCTGTTTACTGAGCAAGAATACTGACGGACTTGTCAGATGTTATTGTGACAACTCCAGCAATGCTTTCGACATGTTAAGATGCTCTCACACTATAGTCTGTGTCCTCATTATAGATGTATCCCTTTACACTGTACTACCTGCTCACCCTCATTACAGAGCTCTCAGTATAGAGAACTCTCATTATAAGGCTTTCATGCCGGTCCTTTACTCAATACCACTTGTGTTACCCAGTTCTGGAGAAGTCTTTGACTTTCAGCATCTTGTTAGATTTTGTTCTTAAATGATCCGCTAGAGCTCAGTATATTTCACATTTCTCCTAAACCCCTTGACTTGTGCACGAGTTTCATTATCAGGGTTCGATGCACCCTTAATAACCGCCTTTGAGTGCCTCAGGATAACATTTTAATGCATTATAGATTCATTTATCGAAATTCAGTATGTCAGTGATCAGCTGTTACTAGCCGACCCAGCACTATATCCGTTTGTTCTCTTGTAAACCATGAGTCATATTAACCACATATACAATTTAGATGGTAATCGTTTTTCACAAGAATTAAAAAAGTATTATAGATTGTAAAGAGTAACAAAACTTTAACTTTTTTTTTTTTGTGTGTCCTAAATGCCCTTAAAATAATTTTTCTAATATACTTGATTTTGACTTTTTACTTTAAAAATTTCCAAACCTACAAACCTGACCTATTTGGGCCACATGACAATAATATACACTTACAAAAAAAAATTATGTGCATACCCTCACAATAAAATACCAGGCAACTTGGTAATTTATGAAAGTACCTTTGTTTATTCCATAATGTTAAAAATACATAATGTTTAATGGAATCCACATACCATAGAGGGAAAAAGACAAAGCATCTCAGGGACTACTGGGAGGGGGAATGGTCAGTAAGCAGTATACAGTCAAAAATCAGTGCATTGGACTAAAGTGCTTACAAGTAAAAGAACATATGTACTGCAGTGCCTCCTCAGTCACGAGTGGACAAAAGTGCATACAGTCTAAGAGACAAGTCAAATGCTTACAAGTAAAAGGACATATGTGCTATAAAATTTCCTCAGTCACAGATGCATCAAGAGAGTATTTTGCTTCGTATATAGAGTGCAGACTAATAAAACCAAAATGGTACTTTCATATTACCAAGTTGCCTGGTATTTTATTGTGCGGGGTAGGTATTTAAAAATAGCCACCTAAAGCCCTGATTTCCAGCACGCTTTAAATTCAGAATTCTTGCACATCGCTGAGTTCTCAGAGGTGTGCGGACTCCGCATTGTATCATTGGGGCCGCAGAGAACAGTGTATGGGCAGGAACACACATTGCTGCTCCTGCCTGTGCCCCCTGAAGTTGGCTAAATGTTGATATAGCACATCAGCACATCAGAGGGACACTACCACTCCTACATTCTTATTGCTAGCCTGTTTGCCACCATTGTATTGGTGTGCACCACCAACTACATCACCAATAGCAAAGTGTAATTTTGTTATATGCAAAAGCTGTGTACTGCGTTGTGTACTAGAAGGTGGCAGTGTGTTTGGCAAAGTACATTTAGATAGAAAGGGAGAGGTTACAGGAAGCTGTATAGGGAATTGAGAAGACAGAAGGGTAGAAGGAGCCTAGAGAATATGGCGCAGTGAGGGGGCATTCTCCTCTCCTGCAGCAGGAGCCCGGGGAAGCAGCTTGTATAGCATGCTGGCTCCAGGCAGTTCATAGACTGAGTGTTACGAGGGGGTCAACAGCCAGACACCTCTCGCAAAGATACAAGAACCTCTAGAAATTCCAGGTACTAGACTGAAGCTAAAGATTAGCGCAGCAGAGAGAAAAAAAGCTAAGTATTCAACTTTACCTGCCAGCTTACCCTTAGCCTGCTGGAGCCAAAAGAAAGATGAAGTATTGTTTGGATGACACAAGTTTATTGCAAGTTTATTCGAGAAAAAACTGCTAAACTTCACCAAGTCTGGACTCTACTTATTGCACCAACTACAACTTCATTGTTGCTACGGAGCCTAGCCCCGGGGAGCGACAGAATCCAGGTAAGAGCACCGTGACACAAACTGTTAGGGCGACAACATACCACTCTGCATCCTAAACACTGGGACTCAATCACCCCTGAGAGACAGCCTGCCGCATACCCTGTAACAATGTGCTATGCCAGGATTAGCTAAGTCGAGCGGGCTCCTGCCTGTGCCTAATCCTGGCATAGCAAATAGTTACAGGGTACCCATGTGCTATGCCAGCATTTAGCCAACCTCAGGGGGCCCAGGCAGGAGTAGCAATGGGTGCTCCTGCTCATACACACCGTTTTCCGTGGCCCCATTGATACAATGAAGGTCCTTACTCCGTACAATACTGACAAGTCAGCGATATGCCAGGACAGTGAATTTAAAGCACGCTTAAAATCAGGACTTTAGGTGGAAATTTCTTTAGTAAAAAGTCAGAAATCAATAAAGTATATTAGGAAGAGCATTTAGGACATTTTTTTCTTTTCAAACTTGAATAAAAGTTTAGTTACTCTTTAACAACCTCCATAAAACTCAGACTTACTTCACAAACCACCGCATAGCCAGCATGGCACATTTACTATAATCCACACCGGGAAACTGGTGTACATAATACCTGAAATATACACCAGCGCCCTTGCTAGTGAAGATTTCAGTGTTGGTGCACGGATCTGCACAGATGCACCACAATTATTAACAAGTATGTGCCTTTTATTAGTTGTAGAGCATCTGACACCACGGGGGAGAGATAAAAAGTAGTGTGTGAAACGCTAGTCTTAGTAAATGACCCCCTTTGTGTCCTGCTGTGTGGTGCTTTTGTGAGGCACTGCACTCTCCATTAGAAGCAATACCCCTATAATATGGCCTATGATGATACATGCCATGATGATCTAATGTGTCTAAAACTGGAGATACAAGAGGTACAGTGAGGGTTCCTAGAATTCAAAGGTGCTGTATGACAGATCCATAACACCTGGATTTATAATATAGCCACATGCCAGGGTGTCAGCTGTTCAAATATAAAGTCCTGAAAAACCTATTTTAGGCTATGTACACCTTCGGTGTGTCACGAACCAGCGGGTGTGAACCCACTGTGCCACGTGTCCTACCTCTAAGGGTGTTGTCTAAGTAAACCCCTCGATTTTCACAGTATCTCTGATGGTGGGGATAGACATTCCCGAGGGGAAAATCAGGTCGCTACCTCTTGAGGAGGATAGGCACACGAGGCAGCTGGTCCAGGCAGACCAGAAGGTACCTGAGAAAGGTACCAGAGGTACAGGCATCAGCAGACTGAATCGTAACCAGGAGTGACAGTGCAGGACCGAAGGATGAGGAGCAGGCAATAGGTCAAGGCAGGCGGCACAGGTACAGGTCAGGCAATCCGGGTTAGCAACAGGAGAGTCAAGGCAAGCAGGCAGGGATCAAACAGGTAGCAGAGTCCAGGAACAAGTCAGGAACACAGGAACACAAGCGGATATCAGGAACCTTAGCAGGACACAAGGGCTTGACACTGAGGCATCTGGAAAGGGGGCTGAGCCACTTATATATGTGCAGGAGGGCTAGGATTGGTCAGCGAGGTCACATGACCTAACCCATAAATCACAGGAAGTGGCGCCGACCCTTAGAGCAATGCCCTTTTGGCATCATAGGTGAAACTCATTGTCAACGTGTATTATGTAGATGTACTGTATTATAGCTAGCTACAAATTTTATAAAAAAGATAAGGCTCACTTCAGTTATTTGGTTATTTACATCAGGTATTGTGGGTGAAAACCAGGTCTGGGACAAAAGCACAGAACAGGAGGAAATCTTTCATTATTCCTTATATCTGAGTAGGCTTCACTACTGGTTTGGCTCACAATAACTGATCGATATAACTGTAGTGTGAACTCAGCCTTACATAAAAGAAAACCTGTAAATCTATCCAACTTCCAAAGAGGTTCTGCATCATCTGAATATGCTACCACGATCACTCTCGGTATAAAGGGAAACATTTGTCAGTGTGGGTTTCATGGTGGCCTGAGTCATTAAAATCACGTTGGTTTTCACTCCCGCCGAAATGTCCAGAGACTTGCAATTTGTGCATAAATAATTGAGTTAATACAGGCCTGCTTTTCAGACTGTGGCAGCCGACCATGATTGATTCTCTGGCTCAGTGTAATACTTGTACAAGCGAGTAAATATTTATGGCAAATCTAACATCACGAATGGTTTGGAGTATATATCTAGTAAACATGTATAAAACATGATGTAATGAGAACTGTATATCGTAACTGCTCCAATGTGTGGCTCTCATTGGATAGATAATGAAGGCATAAGATTAATGATAGAAATCAAATACATGAGGCAACACATACAAGACATGCACAAGATAAAATAATTCGAAAGCATCTTTTCTTATAGCGCTGCATTGTGCTGTTTCTCTGTTATTTCTCTTATAAGTCTATGAATAAATTGACAAAAGGAAATTACCTATGACATTCGCGTTGTTATTGGGCAAATCTCTATGTATTCTTACACAGTCAGGGACGCCCACAACAGGTAACACCCAGTTGTCAATGTATTTATAAATTTCTATGATAAATACCAGAGGAATGGCACAGCACACAAGTACAGTATAAGAAAAGATGTTCCAAAATGTATTATGAGAATAGGCGCCTCATTTCTCTGGATGAAAGACACTGTCAGACTATGCTTTATGCTGCTTTTACAGGTCTCCCACACTTTTCCCAGCAGTGATATAGCATAGGACTAAAACAGCAAAAGAATCAATGGGAAAATGTCTAAAGAACTACACATCACTGTAAGCTATGGATACTGTGGTAGATCGCACCCTATAGTAGCACCCATTACAGCAAAAGGCCAGTCTCACACAGCTACAAGTGCTGCCTCTCTATTTAAAGTCTAGGACCTGATGCAGACATCCCGCGACAGAAAATAAGGGGACTCAGGAGTCAGGACCCCTTTTGTAATGATCATGGGGAACCCATCAGTAGAGCACCCAGGGACTGTACATTTACCACTTATCCTGTCAAGCTATTATAAATGTTCAAACTGGGAAAATCCCATTCATATGTTTTAGGTTTGTAAGAAATCAGATCAGTCATACCGATGGCAACGTATTTACAAAAACAAAACAAAACACAATCTAGTTGTCAAACCTTCATGAATCAAGCCCCTGTTCTTAAGCCATGATTCTACATGTCTGCATCACTCTTCCTTGTCGAATCACTGTATAATGATATCTTCACTTATTCTCATACAGTTTTATACAAACAATATAATGCAATAACCTCTTATTATTCACACCTCCAAACCCTTACCATCACTTGCCACTTTCAACTTAAGAACATCTCTTTCCTTCCTCACCCCTGAGTCAACCAAAATGCTAGTGCATGCCCTTGTCATCTCCTGCCTGGAATACTGTAACATCCTCCTCCGTAGCCTCCCATTTAGCATTTCCACACCCCTCCAATCTATCCACAACTCTGCAGCCCGATTATTCCACCTCTCCCCTTATTTCTCCTCATTTCTCACCTGTCCTATCCCTTCACTGGCTCCCCATTGCTCAGCAAATTAAGTTCAAGATACTAACAACAACATATAAGGCCAACAAGGGCGGGCTGGGATCTTAAAGCGACCCTGAAAAAAAAAAAGTGTCCTAAATTGACAGAAGGTGGGGCAGCAAAAATAGTCGGGGTCAGCGATACCATAGTGTAGAATACTGTCCCATCAAAACTATATGCCAGAGTGCAGCACAATATATTGTCTCAAAAGCTGTCCCTCTGTGGTGGCCATCAATAGCTGCCACTTTTTGTGTTCCTCCTCCATTTGTCTGTAAGATATAGAGCAGGGGCTTAAGAGGTGAGATGTGGGCCACAGCAGTTAAATTCAGGAGGGCATGTGCGATCACTGGGTGTGTACATGAGTACCTGATTCTCACAGCTTTAATTATCCCTGAGAGCCCATTAAGTACCACGGCCAGTGGCAGAGAGGAGGGCTTGGGCGGTCACCTGGGCATCGTCCCACCGGGGAATTTCCCTGTAAGGTCTATAGCCAATCCGCCCCTGAAGGCCATCCTATCACGGACGTTCCGGCGACAGGTGGCAGAAGATCGGTGAGACTGGCAACACGTGGTTTGATCTGACATGTTTTCCGTTTGGATCAAAGGATGTCTGTGTTGTTTCTGGTGCTTCCCACACCTTCTTTCCCCAGGTGTGGCCATTATGGTCATTTAGATATTGATTGACAGGTGGCTTCCCTACTGATGTCTCATGGACAGTGGTGCCTAACGTATATTAGTTACCCCAATGGAACCAGAAAATGATAACTAGATATAGATAATACGGGCACTCAGCTCTATGGAATTACACCAAAATGTAATACATCTATCAGCACAAAAAAAAAGTACACTATATTGACATATAAAATAAAGTTACTTGAATTAAAACAGAGATTAGTGATCACCAATCAATAACGAGGGAAGGCAGCGCCATTCATATAAAAAATGAGGTCCTATTGTAAAATGAATAGTCATCTGTTCACACTTAGGTAAATAGTCACTGTTCAGCCTGGATTAGTTGGTGCAAAGTAGATAATCGTGATCCACACTTTTATGTTGCCCGGTTTAGATAAGGGATTCCTTTATGGATCTGGTGGAGGATCCTACATCATCACTTGAAACATCAGAGTCAGGGTCCATTCACACGTCCGCAATTCTGTTCCGCATTTGCGGAACGGAATTGCGGACCCATTCATTTCAATGGGGATAGAATATGTCCCGGCCGGGTCCGCAATTGCGGATCCGCACTTCCGGGTCCGCAATTGCGTTCCCGAAAAAAATAGAACATGTCCTATTCTTGTCCGCAATTGCGGACAAGAAAAGGCATTTTCTATGAGAGTGCCGGCGATGTGCGGTCCGCAAATTGCGGAACGCACATCGCCGATGTCCGTGTTTTGCGGATCCGCGGATCCGTGGATCCGCAAAACACACACGGACGTGTGAATGGACCCTCAACGTGGAATGTATCTACTTTCAAACATTTAGTTTCAATGCAATTCCATATGTCCATACCAAATCCCTTATCTAAACCGGTGTACTTTATTTTTTGTGCTGATAGATGTATTAAATTTTGGTGTAATTCCATAGAGCTAAATGCCCGTATTATCTATATCTGTTATGGTCATTTAACCTTTTCTATTTATTGTTGTTTTTCCCACTATGCTATGCAGTTTATAGCTTCTGTTTGAGTTGTGGATAGCTGGTGTGTGGATCTTGGGTGAGTTCCTGATGCTGCCATAGCCACTTGAAGTTAAGTGTTTTCTTTCCCTTTTGTATTTTGTTTGGGTTATTTTGTGTGTTGCTTTTCCCTGTCATCAGTATTAAGGCCTGAGGGAGACCCCTCTTCGTCCTTTCTTTTGGAGAAATAGGTTGTCTCAGTCCTGACATTAGTACCAGGGTCCTATAGGGTGAGTTAAGACATTAGGTATTCCTGTGTATGAACTTACCTACCTCTGGGGTCTATTCATACTGGTAGTTAGTCAGGACTCTGATTAGGGTTTTTCTAGGAGGTGTCCATCTTCTTTCCCTAGTTTCCAGGCCTTATTCCCTCACCCCATTTCCTCCTATGTTTGGTGTGCTGTTTCTCTCCCACACCCAAACGTGACACATCCACAACCTGTCCCGTCCTTACATCTCTGACCTGCCTTCCAGATACATCTCTTACACATAATCTCCGATCCTCACAAGACCTCCTTCTTTGTTCTCCTCTTGTCTGTTCCCTGCATAAATATCTACAATATTTCTCTCATGCATACCCGACACTCTGGACCTTACTACCCTGGAATAACAGACTCTCCTCAAGATCCAAAGCTTCAAAAACAACCTTATTATTAATCTTTTCAGGAAAGCATACCACGTACAATAAGCATGCTGTCACCACACAGCCAGATGAGCAGCTTTTATTCTCACCTACTGTGTCCTTCCCCTATCTCTTGCAGATTGTAAATTCTAGCGGGCAGAGTCCTCTCCCCCTCTGTACCAGTCTGTTCATGTTTAGGGTACGGCTACACAACATTTGTCACGCGACAAAATGGGTACATCTACACTGACATATGACATGCTGCAGCTGCAAAACGACAGTCGCACAAAAATCCAACTTGGATAGATTTTCGTGCGACTGTCTCGTCACAGTCGCAGCATATCGCATGTCACAGTGCGTCACCATAGACTATCATTCCATAAAATATTGCAAGACATTGCTGTCAAAAAATGTTGCGTGACAAGTGTCAGCGATGACCGCAGCATGCACGGGTTTACGGAGGGTACAGACACCCTCTCCCATCCCATTTGGTCGCTGCGGTGACGGGACCCGATGGCAAGAATGGCAGCCCAATGCCTTACACAGGCATCAGGGCTTGCCTCCTACGGAAGCCTATGAGATCCAGCCCCCTGGCTGCGTCTCAGGCACTCTGTAAAAGCTGAAAGGCAATGCATTACAATACACAATGTATTGTAATGCATTGTAGAGGGGATCAGATCCCAAAAGTTCCAGAGTGGGACACAAATAAAAAGTAAAAAAAAAGTTTAAAAAGTGTTTTTCATAATAAAAAAATTAAAATGTCACATAAAAAAAATAAAACACCCCTTTCCCATAATAAAGACATAGGAAAATATAGGAAAAAAAAAAAAAGAAAAACCGGCATATTAAGTGACTAACATCACTAACAACCGGCTATAAAAATATCACATGATATACCCTGTCAAGTGAATGCCGTAAAAAAATAAAAAAATAAAAACTGTGCCAAAACAGCCATTTTTTGGTCACCTTGCCTACCAAAAGTATAATACCAACTGATTAAAAAGTCCCCCAACATAAACCCCAACATAAAAAGGTATGGCTTTCAGAAAATGGCGGAAGCAAAAATACATGGGGTGACAGCACCATTGTAGGTAAATACCCAAAGTCCATATAGTGGCGGTGCCTGCGATGTTAGGACCTGACCATTGGTCCCCATTTTCTTGTTTGGTTTCAGAAAATGGCAACACAAACACAAGATTTTTTCTTTTCAAAAATGCTTTTACTGCATTAAACTTAACAAAAATAAAAAATAGACATACTATGTATCACCACGTCCGTAACAATCTGCTCTATAAAATATCACATGATCTACCTCCTCAGGTACATGCACTAAAAAATATATAAAAAAAACTGTCCCAAAACAGCCTTTTTTTTGTCACCTTGCCACTAAAAGTGTAATATTGAAAGATCAAAAAACCATATGTACCAAAAAATGGTACCAATAAGGGTCCATTCACACGTCTGCAATTCTGTTCCGCATTTTGCGGAAAGGAATTGCGGACCCATTCGTTTCTATGGGGACACACTATGCCCTGCCCGCATCCGCAATTGCGGATCCGCACTTCCAGTTCCGCAATTGCGTTCCCGAAAAAAAATAGAGCATGTTCTATTCTTGTCCGCAATTGCGGACAAGAAAAGGCATTTTCTGTTATAATGCCGGCGATATGCGGTCCGCAAAATGCGGAACGCACATTGCCGATTTCCGTGTTTTGCGGATCCACGGATTAACTCAACCCGCAAAAAACGAGCCCCTACACACGACGATCGGTAGAAAAATGCTTTATTATGTAAAACTTAAACAAAAAAAAAAAATACACTTATTTGGTATCGTAGTGTCCGTAATGACCTGCTCTATAGAAAAAACACATAATATATCCTGTCTGGTGAAAACCGTAAAAAAAAAAAAAAATGAAATAAAAACAGACATTTTTTTGTTACCTTTCGTCACAAAAAGCGTAATGTTGAGCGATCAAAAATCATATGTACCTCAAAATAGTACCAATAAAACTGTCACCTCATCCTGTAGTTTCCAAAATGGGGTTACTTTTTGGGAGTTTGCGCTGTAGGGGTGCCTCAAGGGGTCTTAAAATGAGACGTGGTAATTTAAAATTATCCCAGTGAAATCTGCCCTATAGGGTACTCTTTTCCTTCTGCGCCCTGCCGTGTGCCCTTACAGAGGACATTCTCTATAAGGCAAAAAGGTGGTTTCAGTCAGGCAGGTCCTGCTCTAAACCTACCTATGCCGTTCTGCATCTATATTCAGGAGAGCAGACCCTGTGTGCTGCTCTGTGTGCATCAGCAACCAATGAGAGGAGGAGCACTTTAATCGCTTCAGCCCCCCAGCTTAAACACCCTTAATGACCAGGCCACTTTTTACAATTCTGCACTACACTACTTTCACCGTTTATTGCTCCGTCATGCAACTTACCACCCAAATGAATTTTACCTCCTTTTCTTCTCACTAATAGAGCTTTCATTTGGTGGTATTTCATTGTTGCTGACATTTTTACTTTTTTTGCTATTAATAAAAATTTAACGAAATTTTTGCAAAAAAATGACATTTTTCACTTTCTGTTGTAAAATTTTTCAAAAAAACTACATTTCTATATAAATTTTTCTCTAAATTTATTGTTCTACATGTCTTTGATAAAAAAAAAGTCCAATAAGTGTATATTTATTGGTTTGGGTAAAAGTTATAGCGTTTACAAACTATGGTGCAAAAAAGTGAATTTCCGCATTTTGAAGCAGCTCTGACTTTCTAAGCGCCTGTCATGTTTCTTCAGGTGCTAGAATGTCAGGATAGTATAAATACCCCCCAAATGACACTATTTTAGAAAGAAGACACCCCAAAGTATTCACGGAGGGGCTTGGTGAGTTCATGTATAATTTCATTTTTTTTCACAAGTTAGCGGAAAATGACACTTTCTGAGGAAAAAAAAATAATAATAAAGTTTCAATTTCTGCTAACTTCTGGTAAAAAAAACAAAAACTCCCACGGACTCACTATGCCCCTCAGTGAATACCTTGGGGTGTCTACTTTCCGAAATGGGGTCATTTGTGGGGTGTGTTTACTGTTCTGGCATTTTGGGCGGGGCTAAATTGTGAGCAGCCATGTAAAAGCTAAAGGTACTCGTTGGAATTTGGGCCTCTTTGCGCACCCAGGCTGCAAAAAAATGTCACTCATGTGGTATCGCCGTACTCAGGAGAGGTAGGGCAATGTGTTTTGGGGTGTATTTTTACATATACCCATGTTGGGTGAGAGAAATATCTCTGTAAACTGACAACTTTGTATAAAAAAATTTAAAAATTGTCGTTTACAGAGATATTTCTCACACACAGTATGGGTATATATAAAAATACACACCAAAACACATTGCCCTACTTCTCCTGAGTACGGCGATACCACATGTGTGCCACTTTTTTGCAGCCTGGGTGCGCAAAGGGGCCCTAATTCCAATGAGTACCTTTAGGATTTCACAGGGCATTTTTACGCATTTGGATTCCAGACTTCTTCTCACGCTTTAGGGGCCCCTAAAATGCCAGGACAGTATAAATACCCCACATGTGACCCCATTTTAGAAAGAAGACACCCCAAGGTATTCTGTGAGGGGTATGGTGAGTTCATGAAAAATTTTATTTTTTGTCACAAGTTAGTGGAATATAGCATTTTCTATATAGTTCTGGCAATGTGCGGATCTGCAAAATGCGGAAAGCACATTGCCGGTGTCCGTGTTTTGAGGATCTGCGGATCCGCGGATCCGTGGATCAGTTCCGCGGATCCGTGAATCCACGGATCCGCAAAACACATATGGACGTCTGAATGGAGCCTTACAAGGGGTGTGATCAATGACAGGGGGGTGATCAGGGGGTCTAGATGGGGTGATCAAGGGGTTAACAAGGGGTTAATAGGTGAGGGGGGGGGTAAGTGTAGTGTTTGGTGCAACTTTACATAGTTACCTGGTCCTCTGGTGGTCGATCCCAGCAAATGGGACCACCAGAGGACCAGGTAGCAGGTATACATGCGTCTGGTATACATGTTTGATGCGATTTATATCGCATCTACAGCCTGCCAGCGATTGATCATCGCTGGCAGGCTGTAGTTCAACTCTTGAGACGCGCACCCCTGTGAACTCGCGGGTCTCGCGAGAGGACGCGCCGAAGCGTCCACTCAGAAGATCCCGGCCGCCCGCAGGACGCAATCCTGCAAACGGCGGTCCGGGACTGGTTAATCAAGGTAGGTGGGGCAAAAGTGCACATGAATGCTACTTCCACGATATGATAGTAAATATGCGGATGTGCATGGCTACATTTATAAAGTCGCAGAAAATAATGCACTATAGCAATAGATGCAAACATACAGCAGTTTACCACCACATATGGGGTGTTTACGTAAACTGCAGAATCAGGGTAATAGATAATGAGGTTTTTTTGGCTGTTAACCTTTGTTGTGTTACAGAATAAATGGATTAAAATGGAAAATCTGCAAAAAAGTTACATTTTTGAAAGTTCACCTCCCTTTTCCTTTAATTCTTGTGGAACACCTAAAGGGTTAACAAAGTTTATAAAATGAGTTTTGAATAACTTGAGGGGTGTAGTTACAAAGTGACCTCATAACTGAACTGGTCCTTAAAAAAGTGGGTTTTGGAAATTTTCTTAAAAATGTTAAGAATTGCTTCTAAAATTCTAAGCCTTCGAACGTCCCAAAAATAAAATTACATTTTCAAAATGATGCCAACATAAAGTAGACATATGGGAAATGTAAAGGAATAACTATTTTATGAGGTATCACTATCTGCCTTAAATGCAGAGAAATACATTTTTTTCCTAATTTTCTGTAAAGTTTAGATTTTTTTTTTTTAAATGAAAGTAAAACATATTGACTCAAATTTATCACTAACATGAAGTACAATGTTTCTCGAAAAAACAATATCAGAATGGCTGGGATAAGTAAAAGCACTTCATAAATAGTGTTGAGCACGAATATTCGAATCACGAATTTCAATCGCGAATATCGCCACTTCGAAAATTTGTGAATATTTAGAATATAGTGCTATATATTCGTCAATAGTGTTGATCGCGAATATATTACTTTGCCGATTTTCGCAATCAAGTACATAATGACTGGAGATCACGAATTCTCAAATTTGCAAATTTATGGCGAATATTTGCCCAAAAATTCCCAAAATATCGCGAATTCGAATATTGCCTATTCATAAAGTGACACATGTCAGATTTTCGAAAATCGGCTTGGGATTTAAGTTGAAAAGTGGCTCGTTACTGAAGGGGTTAATGGCACGTTTAATAATAATAGTAATAATAATAATACTTACTATTATTATTATTATTATTATTACTATTGATAGAAAAAAAAGATATATGACCTTGTCTGTTCTTTTCTGCATGACAATCCTCATAATCCACCACTAAGCAAGAGAGGATAAGCCCAAAAGAATGTACATTAACGTGGAAAATCCTTTTAAACAACTGTACTTGCTCACTTCCCAACGAAATGCAAGAGAGGCTTTTAGATTCTTCAGGTGGAAGTAACTAAGTCTAGTAAATGGAGGACTATGGAATTTTGGATATAACACCATTTTAGCTCAAGGTCTAAGTCCGGATTTAGAGTGTAATTCTGGGCAAAAAGTGAAAATGTAGTTTTGACAGCGATCATGCTCCATTTTGAACATCGGAAAATCTAATATATAAAGCTAAGTGCATCTGTGTATGTATGTCCGCTAAACGAATCTGCACCGTCCCATTTACAAATTACAATCACGAAATTTGGCACACAGGTACATCAGGTGTCTGGGAAGGTTTTAGACCGTGTCTCAGCTCTCTGGGATGTACTGTTCCTAAGATATTCACAAAAAATGCATTAGCCAATAGAGGCCTGGTCACATGACCCTTATCAGCCAATAGAAGCTCCCTGGCAGTTAGACTCCACACACACAGGTTTACTCCAGGTAACCAAAACAACCCAGCCATGTTTCTTCACTGCTGTAGATGAGTTTTAAAGGAAATCTGTCACCAAGATAATCCCTATTGAAGTAAAGCCATGGCCTAATGGCACTTAGTACCTTATTTCCTGAGGTTTCCATAACAACTCGCCCATTTCTCTTCACTGCTGCAGGTTAGCTTTAAAGGGGCAGGGCACTGTGGATGACACTGTTAAGGAAGCAGAGTGCAGTGGAGGTCACAGATCAGGGGGCAAGTAGGGTGGCCATTCAAGTCACCCTTAAAACCCCTCCCCCGGGTCCCATAAGCCATGCCTCTGATTTGAGTAGGCCATGCCCCCTCCCCTCCGCAGCTTGCGGAGATTCACAAAATGAAGAAATCAACTTCTGTCAGCTGAAGAGGTGGGAGGGACGGTGACTTTCTCCCTGCAGCTCACATTCAGACAGAACAGTGGTGCTGTCTTAGAGTGAACTGTTCAAAAGGACACCCCCTGATCCAGTTAGGCCACACACCCACTCTTTCAGCCAACAGCGATTGAAAAAATTAGGTTAAAAATCAACTTATAGGTCTGCTGAGCCACAACCCTCAATCTGATTAGGTCATGCCCCATCCCCCCACTCCTTAGCCAACAGGGATAAAAAAATGAAGTTAAAAATCAACTTCTGTCAGCTGTATAGGTGGGAGGGATGGTGACTTTCTCCCTACAACTCACACTCAGACAGCACAGTGCTGCTGTCTTAGAGTGAGCTGTTCAAAAGGACATGACCCTGATCTGGTTAGGCCACGTCCCCTCCCACTCAGCCAACAGGGATTGAAAAAACAAAGTTAAAAATCAACTTCTAGGTCCCGCTAAACCACACCCCCGATACGGTTAGGTCACAGGGCGGAGATAGTGTTGATATCTTTTAACGACACACACAAACATTAAATTAAATAGATTAAATATACCCGAGCGAAGCCGGGTCCTTCAGCTAGTTAAACTATAAACAGCAGTGTCATGTTTTAGCAGGATGTTCTTTCCAGTGGATCCTATAATATATCGAGGACAGGGATGTTTATGGCAACATGTAATGTGCTCTGAAAGAAGCTGATCATAAGAACCCTGTAAGTCACTCCAAAACAGGACTTCAGGAATATCAAACGCTTTTACTGCACTGTATACAGTTGAATCAGCGGTTTTCTGCTGTATAATAGTCATGTTCCAAAAAGACGTTCTTTAGGCATACTGCTGGCTAACAGGACTGTATGGACTTACTACATGTTTACATCGGGAGCGTTTCCCAATGCATATGTTAAGCAAAATGCCCAAATGTGATCCAAGCCTAGCCTGGACAGGAAATGAATATTTAGTTTTGCCCCAAAAAATCACCCTTTGATACACTAGAATTTTTTGTCAAATTAATTTGGAGTTTTACCATATCAGGCATTTATGGCATATTCTAGAATACTCCATAAATGTCTAATAGTTGGAGTACCCACCTATTGGGACAACGGAGGTCCCCTGCTTCCTATGCCAGGTGAGGTGGCTAGTGCTTGTTTCTTTCCATACATTTGAATGAAAAGAGGTTTCCACATGCAGGACCACTTAACAATTTCGTTTATGGCTGGATCTATGAGCGCTTTACCTTGTGGGATGGGGCTGGGGAGACTCCCACAGATGGGTATCCCAGAGCAAACATTTATGGCCTATCCTTACAATCCTTGCTTTAAATATGCAGCACAAAAGGAGCAAGGGGAATTTGTTGAGCGCAAACAACTCCAATAGTGATCCTTATTCTTCTTTACTTTACTAGTAAGTGGGCATGGGTATTAATCACAAGATTATAACGGATGTATTATGCAAGTATACTTGTTATGAGCACCAAATGTACTTGTGTGTGTTCACATCCTGTTTTTTTGTCATTTAAGATATACACATGATGTATACACTAAATAGACGCCTCCAACGGATGCCATACAGTGACATCCATCATCATAGGGTTCCATAAAAAATATATATATCCATTTAACATACTGTATACATTTTTATGATGGCCTCTGCAGCATGGCAATTGTAAGAGGGTGCAAGGTGTCATATTTGATGGCAGGTACGTGTCACCGAGGTTGCTGGCCTCGGTGAGGTAAGAGCCGGGTTTTTTTGTCTGCAGCAGCTAGTGCTGTTTGACTCTGTTAAATAGCATGGCTGCTCCCCACGATCCAGTCCTGGTTTTGGGCTGGGTATAAAACACAGCCAGCAGCTGTGTCTGGTGTGGTGATTATCCTGGAGCCTGCTAACAGGGCTCTGGAGTTCTCTGTCCTGGAGGAAAGAGCTCAGCAAGGAGGTGGCTTTTGTTCCTAGCTACCTGAAGGTGGATTCTCCTGCGGCTGGGCCGACAGCCTGGTGCGAACCTGCACCTACACCTCCCAGGTGACTGAACCTATGTTGGCCTGTTTTGTTTTGCCTCCTTGTTTCTGACATGTGTGAATTACCACCGAAAGACTGTTTGCTGTGTATTTTTGTGTCAGTGTGAATAAAACACTGTTTATTGCACATCCTGGACTCTTTGTTTTGCCTCGGTACTGCACCCGCGCCGCTGTCTACCAGAGCGACTCCCCACATTTGGTGTCGGATGCGGGCATGCGCAGTGAGGCTGGCGTGAACGCCAAAGTTTTTTTTGCTAAAGTGCATGATATATATTAAGCCAGCAAAGTTGCAAGCAGGAATTTCTGGCAACATGGAGGCTGCTGTGAAGGCTCTCATAGAGGCTAACGTGCAGCAGCGGGAGACCAACCAGCTACTGCTACAACATGTGATGGCGTTACAGGCGGCAGGAGCGTCCCACCACGTCCATGATGCCCGGAAAGCGGTCCGTGCGGCGATCCCAAAGATGACCCCCGCAGACGACGTGGAGACCTACCTGGCGGTCTTTGAGAAGGTCGCCGTGAGGGAAAAGTTACCCGTGACCAGTGGGCCGAGGTGGTTGCTCCGTTCCTGGCATCCGGACCCCAGCAAGTTTTTTGATTTGGCAGATGACCAGGCTGCTGACTATTCCACGGTGAAGGGGGAGATCCTGGCCAGACTGGGGGTAAACGTGTTGGTCCGGGCTCAGCGGGTCCACCAGTGGGACTTTAAAGCGGCTGAACCCGCCAGGCCGCAGTACTATGAGTTGCTGCAACGGTTGCAAAAATGGCTGCAGCCTGACATTCTAAGTCCGACTGCTATGCTGGACCGTCTGCTGGCTGACATGTTCTGGAGGGCCTTGCCTTACCCCCTTCAACACTGGATCGGCCAGGTATCCCCACCAATGCCCTTGAGATGGTCGACCTGGTGGAGCGATATGAGGCCACCAGAAACCTGCAGGGGGGTTCTTTTGGGAGGGGGCCAGTCAAACCCCGGAAATCTCCACCCCAGTCCCGGCGGGCGGCCAAACCCGCCCGGGATGTACCCCTTGCAGATCCATCCCCAGTGGTCTGCTGGCAGTGTCGGGAGCCTGGACACATAAGGGCCAACTGTCCCCATCGGGGGGAACCCATGGAGACTAATTATGGGTACCGGGCTTCCATGTATGCCCGGAGACTGTGTGCGACCGGCACCCCGAGACAATAGACAATCGTCATCTGTGCCAGGTGCAAGTCGGGGATAACCTGGCAGTGGCACTGTTGGACTCAGGGAGCCTGGTAACCCTGGTAAGTGCTGCCCTGGTACAGCCCACCCAGTATACGGGCCGGAAAGTGGGTGTGGTGTGCATTCACAGAGACTTAAAGGACTATCCCACTGCTGTAATGTCTCTGTCCACGGCGGCCGGCACCTGGACTTGTGAAGTGGCGATCTCCACAAAGCTACCCTATGAACTGATAATTGGGAGAGACTTCCCTGGTTTTCCGTCACTGTGGCCTGAGGTGAAAGTGTCTAATAGCCCTGAGACAGGGGTAACCCTAGCAGAGTGGCCTGATACCACTGGAAGGCCAGAACCCTGGGAGCCCGAGGGAACCATCCGCAAACAGACGGTCTTGTGGAGAGGTTTAACCAAACTCAAAAAAATATGCTAAAGAGGGTGGTGTCTAGAGATGGGAAGGACTGGGACCTGCTTCTGCCCTATCTCATGTTCGCAGTGCGAGAGGTGCCCCAGGCCTCTACTGGGTTCTCGCCCTTCGAACTGCTTTATGGCAGACACCCTCGGGGCCTGTTGGATATCGCCAAGGAAGCATGGGAACAACAGCCTGTCCCCCACAAAAGTGTCATTGAGTATGTCGCCCAGATGCAGGAACGGATGGAAAGGGTGTTGCCTTTGGTCTGGGAGCATATGGAGGCAGCGCAACAGGCCCAGAGTAGGTGTACAATCGTCAGGCTCGGGTACGGGACTTCAATCCGGGAGATCGGGTTTTGGTTCTGGTACCCACCCTTGACAGCAAATTCCTAGCTAGGTGGCAGGGCCCCTATGAGGTGATCGAGAAGGTAGGGGAAGTAAATTACAAGGTACACCAGCCAGGGCGGCGCAAGCCGGAGCAGGTGTACCTGTCACTACCAGAGCTTTGAGACGTTCTCACAGCTCTGTTTCTCCACCCCTGTGATGATGTAACTACTAGAGCTTTGAGACGTTCCCACAGCTCTGTTTCTCCGCCCCTGTGATGAGGTCTTTACTTTCTGTTTCCTTCCTCCCAGCTGTCCCTCCTGTGTTTGATTGCTCTGCCTTTAAATCACCTCTCTTCCTTTGTACGGTGCGGATTATACTACTTCATTTGACCTGTATCTCTCGCTTGAGTATCTTCACTGGTGTGATATCTTTTCTGGACCTGTGTTCTGCTGAAGCAAGTACTTCGGACATTGTCTGCTGACTTTGGATCTGTTTTCACTGCTGCTGCAGCTCCTTCAGTTAAGTGTGCAGACATTGTGTGTTTCTGTTTGTTTTGCTGACTGGATCCGAGGCGACCCGGTTCCGTCCATATACTGAGCAGGGCACCGGTGGCCGTGCCCCTTCCACTACTGTAGGGGTTACAGTGGTCATCAGCCTTAGGTACGCGGGCATGTCTCGATCCACCATCTGGATCTGGACATGGGCTTAGCAGCATAGGGAGAGCTTTTAGGGTCTGACAGGGGTCACCCTTTATGTTCCCTAGTTTGGGTCCGGTCAGTAGCTAACTCACTGTGTATGCTCTTGTTGCTCACATACAGTCGTGACATTATAATCCGCCGAAACCGTCCTTTTTGACATGGATCCGCTTTCTGACCTGGTTGACCGCATGCAGGGTCTTTCTTTGGAGGTAGCGGATCTCCGTCAATCTATGATTCAGCTTCAAGCATTGGGCTCGGCTCCGGCCCATGGAGTCTGTTGCGAGCCAAAGGTCTCACTTCCGGAAACGTTCTCCGGGGGCAGTGAGAATTTTGTTCGCTTCAGAGAGGCATGCAAACTCCATTTTTGCTTGTGTCCCCGTTCCTCTGGTAATGAGGAGCAGAGGGTGAGGATTGTCATCTCCTTGCTCAGGGTAATGCTCAGACTTGGGCTTTTTCACTGCCATCGGGGATCCCTCCCTTCGATCCACAGAAAGATTTTTGTGGCCCTGGGGCAGATATATGATGACCCGGATCGTGTTGCTCTGGCTGAATCTAACTTACGTTTTTATGCCAGAACAAACTGTCTGCTGAGCTTTATTGTTCTGAATTTCGGAGATGGGCAGCTGATTCAGGTTGGAATGATGCTGCACTCCGGAGTCAGTTCTGTCATGGTCTCTCAGAGAGATTGAAAGATGCGTTTGCTTTCCATGAGAGACCAACATCTTTAGAGTCTGCCATGTCATTGGCGGTGCGCCTTGACAGGCGTCTAAGAGAAAGAAACGAGACCTCTCGGTCCAGCCATTGTCACTCTAGGGGCAGTGGTGCGGACTCATTCAGTGTGCAAGGGTCTCATCCTGTCTCGGTCCCCTCTGAGGAGGAGCCTATGCAGCTAGGTCGACTTGCCCCTGATAAAGGAGGATTTAGTCCTCAGAGAATGGTGTGTTTTTGTTGTGGGGGCATTGGTCATTTGGCAAATGTTTGTCCCTCTAGGAGATTCATGAACTGTACTAAGAGTGATAATAAGAGAAAATCCTCAAAGGAAAATCATCAAACTCTGCTTCATCTGCTACCTTGGGCAAAGTTGATGTAGGAATTGGGGCTTTTCCTCTGACCTGCAGTTCTCGTTTTCTCCTTTCTGCCAGGGTGGCGCTAGAGAGCAAAGTCATTTCTTGTGAAATTTTTGTTGATAGTGGAGCGGCCGTCAATCTTATTGACACTCAATTTGTAGCCAGGCATGGTTTTCGGGTTTGCACATTAGAAAAAGATATACCTGTTTTTGCCATTGACTCTGCTCCACTCTCACAGAGATCCCTGAAGGGCATTGTTCACAATATCCGGTTAGCTGTAGGTGACACTCATGTGGAGGATATATCTTGTTTTGTCCTTAACGGATTGCCTACTCCTCTAGTGTTGGGGTTACCCTGGCTCACTAAACATAACCCCACTATTGATTGGCAAGGAAGGCAAATAAATGAGTGGAGTGAGTTTTGTAGAGAGAATTGTCTCACAGCGACTTTTGCAGAGGTATCTACTAAAACTTTGCCATCATTTCTCTCTGATTTCTCGGACGTGTTTTCCGAGAGCGGTGTGCAGGAGCTACCTCCTCACCGGGAGTTTGACTGTCCCATTAACCTCATTCCCGGCGCCAAGCTGCCAAAAGCACGCCTGTACAATCTCTCACAACCGGAGAGAATCGCAATGCGAACCTATATCTCTGAGAGTCTCGATAAGGGGCATATTCGTCCCTCAAAATCACCGGTCGCCGCGGGTTTTTTTGTTAAAAAGAAAGATGGCTCTCTGAGACCTTGCCTAGATTTTAGGGAGCTGAACCGTATCACGATTCGCGATCCCTATCCCCTTCCTCTGATCCCAGACCTCTTCAACCAAATTGTTGGGGCCAAGGTTTTTCCAAATTGGATTTGAGAGGCGCGTACAACCTGGTCAGGGTCAGAGAGGGGATGAATGGAAAACAGCCTTTAATACCCCCGAGGGCATTTCGAGAATCTCGTTATGCCTTTTGGCTTGATGAATGCTCCGGCCGTCTTTCAGCATTTTGTTAACAGTATTTTCTACCATTTAATGGGGAAATTTGTATTGGTGTATCTTGATGATATTTTGATTTTTTCCCCTGATGTTCGGACTCATCAGGATCATCTTTTCAGGTTCTGCAGATTCTGCGAGAAAATAAATTGTACGCCAAGCTGGAGAAATGTGTGTTTATGGTATCGGAGATTCAATTTCTGGGTTTTCTCCTCTCTGCTTCTGGTTTTCGCATGGATCCGGAGAAGGTCCGTGCTGTGCTTGAGTGGGAGCTTCCTGAGAATCAGAAGGCATTGATGCGCTTTCTGGGTTTTGCAAACTATTACAGAAAGTTCATTTTGAATTATTCCTCTGTTGTCAAACCCCTCACTGACATGACCAAAAAGGGGCGGATTTTTCCTCTTGGTCGGAGGAGGCGCTTGCAGCTTTTTCTAAGATTAAAGAGAGTTTTGCGTCTGCTCCCATCTTGGTGCATCCCGATGTTTCCTTACCTTTTATTGTTGAGGTGGATGCTTCCGAGGTGGGTGTGGGTGCGGTTTTGTCCCAGGGTCCGTCTCCTTCCAAATGGCGACCCTGTGCCTTTTCTCTAAAAAACTCTCACCGGCAGAGAAAAACTATGATGTGGGAGATAGGGAATTGTTGGCCATCAAGCTGGCTTTCGAGGAATGGCGCCATTGGTTGGAGGGGGCCAGGTACCCTATAACCGTTTTTACCGACCATAAGAATCTGGCGTACTTGGAGTCGGCCAGCGTATGAATCCGAGACAGGCCAGATGGTCTCTGTTCTTCTCCAGATTCAATTTTGTCGTTACATTCCGCCCTGGGATCAAAAATGTGAAGGCTGACGCTCTCTCTCGCTGTTTTCCGGGAGGAGGAAACTCCGAGGACCCGGGTCCCATTTTGGCGGAGGGGGTAGTTGTTTCTGCTCTGTATTCTGATTTGGAGGCCGAGGTCCAGGCTGCCCAGACTGAGGCACCTGCCCGTTGTCCTTCTGGAAAGTTGTTTGTGCCTCCTGAGTTACGTCACAAACTCTTCAAGGAGCATCATGATACGGTTCTTGCTGGTCACCCCGGGAGTAGAGCCACGGTAGATCTCATTGCTCGGAGATTTTGGTGGCCGGCTCTTCGTAAGTCGGTGGAGGGTTTTGTGGCTGCTTGTGAGACGTGCGCTCGCGCTAAGGTCCCTCGTTCACGGCCTTCAGGTCCCCTTCTCCCCTTACCCATACCTTCCCGTCCTTGGACACACCTGTCCATGGACTTTATCACGGATCTTCCTCGTTCCTCAGGGAAGTCGGTGATCCTGGTGGTGGTGGACCGTTTTAGCAAGATGGCACATTTCATACCCTTCCCTGGATTGCCCAATGCTAAAACGTTGGCGCAAGCTTTTGTCGACCATATTGTTAAATTGCATGGCATTCCTTCTGATATTGTTTCCGATAGAGGCACGCAGTTTGTGTCCAGATTCTGGAAGGCTTTCTGTTCTCGCCTGGGGGTTCGGCTGTCCTTCTCTTCTGCTTTTCACCCGCAGTCGAATGGTCAGACTGAACGCGTCAATCAGAATCTGGAGACATATTTGCGCTGTTTTGTTGCAGAGAACCAGGAGGATTGGTGTTCGTTTCTCCCTCTTGCTGAGTTTGCTCTGAACAACCGTCGTCAGGAATCTTCTGATAAGTCACCATTCTTTGGTGCATATGGGTTCCATCCGCAGTTTGGGACATTCTCGGGAGGGGCTCCTTCTGGTTTGCCTGAGGAGGAGAGATTTTCCTCGTCTTTGTCTACCATTTGGCAAAAGATTCAGACTAATCTAAGAAAGATGAGTGAGAAATATAAGCGTGTGGCTGATAAGAGACGTGTGCCTGGTCCGGACCTGAATGTGGGTGATCTGGTGTGGTTGTCTACAAGAAATATTAAACTGAAGGTTCCCTCCTGGAAATTGGGTCCCAAGTTTATTGGGCCTTATAAAATCTTGTCAGTCATCAATCCTGTTGCCTTCCGTCTTGATCTTCCACGGGTTTGGAAGATACATAATGTATTTCACAGATCTCTCTTAAAACCATATGTCCAGCCCACGGTACCCTCCTCTTTGCCTCCTCCTCCGATTTTGGTTGATGGCAATCTGGAGTTTGAGGTTTCCAGAATTGTGGACTCTCGCATTGTCCGCGGTTCTCTTCAGTACCTCGTTCATTGGAAAGGTTATGGTCCTGAGGAGAGGATGTGGGTTCCGGTGTCGGACATTAAAGCCACTCGCCTCATCAGGACTTTTCATAGGGCTCATCCTGAGAAGGTGGGTCCTGGGTGTCCGGAGTCCACCCGTAGAGGGGGTACTGTCACTACCAGAGCTTTGAGACGTTCTCACAGCTCTGTTTCTCCACCCCTGTGATGATGTAACTACTAGAGCTTTGAGACGTTCCCACAGCTCTGTTTCTCCGCCCCTGTGATGAGGTCTTTACTTTCTGTTTCCTTCCTCCCAGCTGTCCCTCCTGTGTTTGATTGCTCTGCCTTTAAATCACCTCTCTTCCTTTGTACGGTGCGGATTATACTACTTCATTTGACCTGTATCTCTCGCTTGAGTATCTTCACTGGTGTGATATCTTTTCTGGACCTGTGTTCTGCTGAAGCAAGTACTTCGGACATTGTCTGCTGACTTTGGATCTGTTTTCACTGCTGCTGCAGCTCCTTCAGTTAAGTGTGCAGACATTGTGTGTTTCTGTTTGTTTTGCTGACTGGATCCGAGGCGACCCCGGTTCCGTCCATATACTGAGCAGGGCACCGGTGGCCGTGCCCCTTCCACTACTGTAGGGGTTACAGTGGTCATCAGCCTTAGGTACGCGGGCATGTCTCGATCCACCATCTGGATCTGGACATGGGCTTAGCAGCATAGGGAGAGCTTTTAGGGTCTGACAGGGGTCACCCTTTATGTTCCCTAGTTTGGGTCCGGTCAGTAGCTAACTCACTGTGTATGCTCTTGTTGCTCACATACAGCCGTGACAGTACCACGTGAATTTACTTAAGCCGTGGAAAGATAGGGACGCGGCCGACGACCACAGCCCCCGACCAGGGCTTCTAGGTGAAAAGGGTCCAGCCCCACAGTTCGAGGCCTGTGAAGCCGTAACCACGGTAAAAATTGCAGACAGCCTGTCTTCCAAACAAGTTCAGGAAGTCAGGGAGTTCCTCAGTCGGAACACGGATGTGGCCGCACGTCTCTCATCCGACATGACATCGTCACTGAGCCTCAGGCCAAGGTCCGGTTAAAACCATACCGGGTACCCGAGGCTCGGCGGCGGGCCATCGCGGAGGAAGTGCAGTTAATGTTGAAGCTCGATGTCATTGAGGAGTCGAAAAGTGAGTGGGCCAGTCCCATAGTCCTAATACCCAAGCCGGATGGGACGTTGCGGTTCTGCAATGACTTTCGCAAGTTAAACGAAGTATCCAAGTTTGACGCGTATCCCATGCCCCGAGTGGACGAGCTTGTTGAAAATTTAGGACAAGCCCGTTATTTTTCTGTGCTGGACCTCACTAAAGGGTACTGGCAGGTACCCTTAATGGAGTCGGCTAAGGAAAAAACCGCGTTTGTTATCCCGCAGGGCCTGTATCACTACAAGGTGTTACCCTTTGGCCTGCATGGCGCCTCCGCCACTTTCCAAAGGTTAATGGACATAGTGCTGCGACCACATCGTTGGTACGCCTCGGCCTACTTAGATGATGTAGTCATCCACAGCACCGACTGGGAAAGCCATTTACCCAAGGTGCAGGCGGTAGTGGATGCCCTGAGGAAAGCTGGACTAACCGCCAATCCAAAAAAGTGTGCGATTGGGTTGGAAGAGACCAAATATCTGGGATATGTAATCGGGCGGGGAGTCATCAAACCTCAGGTAACTAAGGTAGAGGCCATTCGTAACTGGCCCCGACCGGTCACCACCAGGCAGGTAAAGTCGTTCCTGGGGATTGTAGGATACTACATGAGGTTTGTGCCCACTTTGCCACAATAGCAGCGCCATTGACAGACCTGTTGAAGGGGCGAAAGTCTGGGAGGGTTAGCTGGAGTGAGAAGGCGGAGGAGGCTTTCTCTGCGTTGAAGTCGGCCCTGTGTGGGTCCCCGGTTTTGGTGACACCCGACTTCAACAAGGAGTTTGTCGTACAGACCGATGCCTCGGAGGTAGGCCTCGGTGCGGTACTGTCTCAGGAGGTCAACGGGGAAGAACATCCCGTTGTCTTCCTGAGCCGTAAGCTCAGTCCCGCCGAGTCCAGATATAGTATAGTGGAGAGGGAGTGCCTGGCTATCAAGTGGGCACTCGAATCTCTCCGAATCTCTCCCCACACAATGCATAGTGTACTATGCTTCTGCATCCTTTAGTTCCCAATGTATATGTTGAATGTGGGCCAAAAATGTGATGTGTACGGCCGCTTAAGGTGGATTTAGACAAGGCGAGGAGAAGCCAATTGTCTGGAAGGACGCATTCCTTCCTGACATTCGGCTGCCTATTAGGGCTCATGCACACAAACGTCCGTTTTTTTGCAGACCGTATGCGGAACCATTCATTTTAATGGGTCCGCAAAAAAAAAGAAAACCAAGTTACTCCGTGTGCATTCCATTCCTGTATGTCTGCATGTCCGTTCCGCAAAAAAATAGAACATGTTCTATTATTGTCTGCATAACAGACAAGGATAGGACTGTTCTATTAGGGGCCAGCTTTTCTGTTCCGCAATATACGGAATGCACACGGAGGCCATGCGTATTTTTGCAGATCTGTGTTTTGCAGACTGCAAAATACATACGGTCGTGTGCATGAGCCCTTAAGTGGACGTGAAGAGCTGCATTTACATGCAGCGATCACCTCCACACCATCACAGAATACATACATTATTTCTGGGCAGCAGAGTGCTGCACCTTTAGATGGCAGATTGTCGGGAATGAATATTCGCAGGAAGGATAATGTGCCCGAATATCGGGCTGTGTAAATCCACCTTTAGATGTCTTTAAAAAATGCCTCTCTTTAGTTTATAGGGGTTTTGCATTTCTTTAAAACTGATTAGATGACTAGGGATCTGACTCTCGGATCAGATCAGATAGTTGGGCGGGCTGCATCCCCTTCCTTATTTACGTGGCACAGTTTCGTACTTATAGTAGTGGATACGCCTGCTATTACAATGTGGTACAGCTTTCTCACGAGTGAAAGGAAATGAGCTGTAGTACCAAGTAGTGATGAGCGGCAGGGGCCATATTCGTATTCTCGAAATTTAGCTTTTTTTTTTTTTAGAATATTAGTTATATTCGCGTCATTGGCCCACAAGCAACTTAAAGAGGACCTTTCATCAGGGTAAAAAATGTGTACTAAGTATGCTGACATGTAGAGCGGCGCCCAGGGATCTCCCTACACTTACTATTATCCCTGGGCGCCGTTCCGTTAGCCCGTTATAGGCTCCGGTATCTTCTGTGACTTGGTTCTACTAGGCGGAGCCTAGTATCACTTGGTTATACTAAGCGTATTCCGGGCTGTAGCGCTGGCCAATCGCAGCGCACAGCTCATATCCTGGGAGTTTTTTCCCAGGCTGTGAGCTGAGCGCTGCGATTGGCCAGCGCTACAGCCTGGAATACGCCTAGTATAACCAAGTGATATTAGGCTCCGCCTAGTAGAACCAAAGTCACAGAAGATACCGGAGCCTATAACAGGCGAACGGAGTGGCGCCCAGGGATAATAGTAAGTGCAGGGAGATCCCTGGGCGCCGCTCTACATGTCAGCATACTTGGTACACATTTTTTACCCTGATGAAAGGTCCTCTTTAAGCAGGGAGGAATCATGTTTTCACTGTGGAAAAAAAAATAATACAAACAAACATTCTAAAAAATGAATATATAGCACTAAATCGAATATAGTGCTATATGTTCGTTTTTAGAATAATCGTAATTTTTTCCCATCTGAACATCGGGTCTGAGGGGCTGTTATACCTGTAGTCCCAATCCACCAAAGGGCTCACCCCAGCATCCTCGAGGCATGTATATTCGCTTCTAGGCATACTCTTCCCCGACAATTGTCCCCATCACCATGGGAACGCCTCGGGGTTAGAATATACCTTCGGATGTGAGTTTAACAGCGAATAGTCTTGTAAAAAAATTATGCAACCAATAGAGGGTGCTGTTCATGAATCATGACTCATGAACAGCGCCCTCTATTAGTTGAATAGTCTTATGACAAGACTATTCGCTGTTGCGAGATTGTGAAATCTCACATCTGATGGTACATTCTAACCAGAGGCGGGTCTGAGGGGCTGCTTGTGGGCCAATGAGTCATTGGCCCACAAGCAAGAACTAGGGAGGAATCATGTGTTCAGATGGAAAAAAAATGACGAATATTCGAAAAGACGAATATATAGCAATACATTCTAAATATTCGCGCATTATCGAAGTGCCGATATACGCTAATAAAATTCGCTATTTGAATATTTGTGCTCAACTCTAGTACAAAGCACAGAAACGACTAAAAATATGAAGCCTGGCTCTGTGTTGCTATGTAGGCAATGAAGAGAACGAGCGTTGTGCCTCCAGCAAGCTCCAGAGTCCTTTCAAACAGCAGATCTCGGCATTCACCCAATATTATATTGAGGATAGGCCATCAATTTCAAAGAACTACTGCAGATAATCCATTTTTAAGAGAACCTGTCTCCTCTACTGACAGGACTGTTTAGTTACTATTCCCCATATGATAACAATTTTGAATGATCTCTTCTTATCACTCAGCAATCTGCAAAAAAGGTCCATGTGGATGTTATCAGTTGGGGGTGTGTCCCTGCACAATTTGATACTGGCAGCACTGAATAAATAATGTAAGACTGTGCGGGGAAAGCGCCCTAATTGGTAATACCCAGTAGGACTCTATTGCAGACGGTTGCTAATTCATTCATAAACTTCTAACAGGAATAACAGAGGAATGGTACAACACAGAGACATAAGACTAGATGCTCCAAAATTGTTATTACTCGGGGAATGCATCTAGTTACTAAAATAGACATGTCAGAAGAGGTGAGCTATAAAAATATCAGTTATGTGCAGTATATATTTATGCTGCCTTTACGATGGCATTGCCACACAAATTGAAGAGTTGGTGTAGAAATAATACTTTGGATGTGTAAAGTAATTAACACTGAAGAACTTTTCTGCTACAGAGGGATCTGGATAGATTGGAGGCTTGGGCAGAGAAATGGCAAATGAGGTTTAACACTGACAAATGTAAAGTTATGCACATGGGAAGGAATAATGCAAGTCACCCGTACATACTAAATGGTAAAACACTCGGTAACACTGGCATGGGAAAGGATTTAGAAATTTTAATAAACAGCAAACTAAGCTGCAAAAACCAGTGTCAGGCAGCTACTGGCAAGGCCAATAAGATAATGGGTTGCATCAAAAGGGGCATAGATGCCCGTGATGAGAACATAGTCCTACCACTTTACAAATCACTAGTCAGACCACACATGGAGTACTGTGTAAAGTTCTGGGCTCCTGTGAACAAGGCAGACATAGCAGAGCTGGAGAGGGTTCAGAGGAGGGCAACTAAAGTAATAACTGGAATGAGGGATCTACAGTACCCTGAAAGGTTATCACAATTAAGGTTATTCACTTTAGAAAAAAGACGACTGAGGGGAGATCTAATAACTATGTATAAATATATCAGGGGTCAGTACAGAGATCTGTCCCATCATCTATTTATCCCCAGGACTGTGACTGTGACAAGGGGACATCCTCTGCGTCTGGAGGAAACAAGGTTTGTACACAAACATAGAAGAGGATTTTTTATGGTAAGAGCAGTGAGACTATGGAACTCTCTGCCTGAGGAGGTGGTGATGGTGAGAACAATAAAGGAATTCAAGAGGGGCCTGGATGTATTTCTGGAGTGTAATAATATTACAGGCTACAGCTACTAGAGAGGGGTCGTTGATCCAGTGAGTTATTCTGATTGCCTGATTGGAGTCGGGAAGGAATTTTTTTCCCCTTAAGTGGGGAAAATTGGCTTCTGCCTCACAGGTTTTTTTTGCCTTCCTCTGGATCAACTTGTAGGAAACAGGCCGAACTGGATGGACGAATGTCTTTTTTCGGTCTTATATACTATGTTACTATGATGCATCACTAACTTAAAGAATAAAGCACAGTCTATGATATAATGCAAGCATTCTTCAGAATAGCTATTTATGCGGGATGTGCTATTACGCAGATTGTACACATGCCTAGGAAGCATTTACCATAGGAATATGGGAGAAATGGAAATGGTACCTGTCGGTGTTTTGTTTACATGTGGGATATCAGGGCTGAATACACAGAGGAAATTAAAAACGAATAAAACAAGCAGCGAAAGAAGACAGGAAATAAAAAAACTGCAGTTATAGGAAGATCGGTGCACATTCTCAGAAAAAAGGAAAAAACATGAAAAATAAAGAAATAACCACAGTATAGGGGATAACTATTAGATTGTCGGGAAGAATGGGGACCCTGCACCACAATGCCCCCAAAATGAACGGAGTGGCAGGTTAAGCATACTCACTGCCACTCCATTCATCTCTATGGGACTGCTGAAGATAGCCGAGACACTTCTATCTTGAGATGTTACTCTATTTTATATGCCATCCCTGTACTGGAGTGAGATTGCAACAATTTTTGTGAATTTTTAACAAGTCGCAATTGATATATCTGACAAATCAGCTAGAAAGCCCAACCATGCCCACTTTCCCATCCACTTTCAAAACTGGAGTCAGAGATGTAGGCAGGGGCGGATTGGCCATAGACCTTAGGCCTCTTGCATATGACCGTAGACCCTTCGAGACATATGGTCCGTGAGCGGGCCATATGTACCAGAGCGGCATAGATCGTGCGCACGGGAGCGCACAACATCATAGATTACAATGATGCTGTGCAGGTCATGCCGCCGGCGGGGCTATTGTCCTGCACTCATATGATCATATGAGTGGGGGACAATAGTACGGACCGTATTCTCGGAGGGCATACTGTAGTGTGCAAGAGGCCTTACAGGGAAATTTCCTGGTAGGCTGATGACCAGGGGGGCGCCTGAGCCCTCCTCAAGGCCAGCCAGTGGAGGTTTTGGGGATGTATTTTGTGCTGCTGGCAGTATTTTGTGATGGACTGTGGAATTTGGCTCTGTTGGGGTGGTATAATGTGCCACAATATGGTATTGCTGGCACTGCCTTCCATCAGTTTGGACTGACTACAAAACGGGGCCATTTTTAGTATTTTTTCCAGGGCCACTTTAAGTTTCCAGTCCGCCCCTGGATGAAGGGGTCATTTATCAAACTGGTGTAAAGTAGAACTGGCTTAGTTGCCTATAGCAACCAATCAGATTCCACCTTTCATTTTGGACAGCTCCTTTGGAAAATGAAAGGAGGAGACTGATTGGTTGCTATTGGCAACAAAGTCAATTCTACTTCATATCAGTTTGATAAATAACCGCCATAGAATTGCAAAATTTTGCGCAAATAAGCTATATCAAAGCCCTATGTTCAGACTCGTTGAAGCCAGAATTCTGGAGTGCAGGTCTTGCTAAATTCCCCCCTCTGAGTGCAGTTGCATTTTAGTACAGCGTTAGAAAGATTTTTGATTGCAGTGGTATATAGCAAACAGCCCTCACCAAACAGGGCCAAAGATCATTTTATAGATACCCCTGGTTCAGGGTGCCATTCTAAAGAATTTGCCATATCAAGTATACACTTTTATGTTAGAACTTTTAGCCAAATGATAAAGAACATTTTTATGGGATATTGTCTTGTTTGTATAGGCTTCGGACATAACCCACTCACCATCTCCAGATCAAGATAGATCTTAAAGGGGTTCTCTGGGAATGATGTAAAATGGCCACAGCTATCCTGTCATGGAATGTGCGCAGGACTTGTTGCTCCACTTGCAGAGCTGACTAGAAGGGTGAGGGGTCAGGGTCACACTACGCTCTGCCACTTGCAAATACTACATATTGGTGAGTTTTCCTGTCAGGCAGCTCAGCCATAATAGCATATTGTAGGCAGGATCACATCATTACCATCATCCTCCTAAGCAACTCTGCAAATACAGGGAACCAGTTCTATTCACATTCTAGGACAGGTTGCTGGTGGTCATTATAAATCATTCCCAAAAAACCTCTTTAAAAAACTGACACATCTCTACTTTAAAGTTTTCATTTTAAAGGGGCTTTCCAGTATAAACTTTGTTTTTCTTTATTGATTTGTTAGGACAATCATAAATACTTTTCTGATGTATCCCATATAAACTTCAAAAACTTCTGACGTGACCCCATCTGTTTCATGTTCACTACATCTGAGAAGTGATCTATTCCGCCGAGTCCACCTCTAAGGTATGTGATGTCACTAATGTCACAAACACATTACACTAATGTAGCGCATGCGTGGCAAATGCATGCGTAGTTCGATACTTAGAGTTGGGCAGTAACTAACTTCTGAGGTTACACCCACAAATTGGAAGTCTAAGAAGTAATAAAGGGAAATACATACTCTAGTTTACATGCGTCAAAGAAAATGTAATATTCTACTCATGTTATATTCTACAGGGTTTTATTTAAACAGAATTCGTTGGGTTTCCTGGAAATAAGACTCATTAATCTCATGCATTATCCTTCATTTCCTACTTTTGCCAACATCGATCAACCTTGTACTTTCTAGTATGCGCGACGGCTTTACAATTACATCCAGATGAGACTTCAGAGCACCCAAGGCCAAAGTGCTTACAATGGATGTAATAGATTTTAGGCTAGTACTTCAGGTTCAGGTATTCGTTTAGAATGACCTCTACAAGGGCAGTCATTGGGTACAGACAGTTTTCAGGGTTATCACGTGTATACAGCATTCCTATGTTTCCTTGGTTCTGGGTGCACGTCTCCCAGGGGTGGTAAAAAGTCCCTGTGTTCGTGTAGATCCAACGTATGGCAAAAAATAAAAAACAGAGACAGCACGTCCAATGCAATCTGTGATTTAATCCGGATGCAACGTTTCAGCTAACAATAAGCCTTTTTCAAGTCTCCGATTTTGATTTTTTGCCATACAGTGGCTACAGACAGACATTGTTGGATGGCATTTGTAGACTACAGAAATCTTATATTTAACCTCCTTTTAGCTCCTAAGGAGAGCTAGAACCAAAAATATTTTACTACATAGAACTAATAGGCTGACATTGGCCTTCAGGATTTTCTGATAAAGAGCAGCATTGATGGCTCTATCAATTATGACAAGTTGTCCAGCAGCCCCAGACGTTCTTCTGATGGACTGTGGTGTAGCTTTATGCCAGATGTAACATGGCTCATGTCTTCCAAAAGTTGCAACTTTGACTCATCAGTCTGTAGAATATTATCTCAAAAGTCTTTATTGGTAATCTAGATTGGCAAATGTGAAACAAGCCTTTATGTTACTTTTGGTCCACAGTAGTTGGCTCTTTGCAACTCAGGCAGGTGTGGCCTGCAGTTCTTTAGATGTTCATCTGGGTTCTGTTGTGACCTGAAGGATAAGTCATGGATCGCTTCTCCCCATACGGTCTCCCCTCCGGACAATAGCCTGGATGCTCGCTCAATGTAATACAGGCCTTAGTGTTTTGGTAGTCCAGCCACTGTTCCAAGTTTTCTATATTTGTGGCTCTAACAGTGGTTCTCCAGAGTCCCAGTTTTAGGTTGGGTTGGTCCACCAACACAGTTCTCATATATTCTGACTAGTAGTATTTGGAAAAAAAGGCAATCAAGATCATGTTAATGGAGGCAACAGGATCAGTGACGTCTTATGGCGAGTCCTTATTAAAGAGAGGCACATAGACACAAGGGGGGTCATTTAGCAAATTTGTGTAAAGTAGAACTGGCTTATTTGCCCATAGCAACCAATCAGATTCCTCCTTTCATTTTCTAAAGGAGTTGTCCAAAATGAAAGGTGGAATCTGATTGGTTGCTATAGGCAACTCAACCAGCTCTACTTTATACCAGTTTGATAAATGATCCCCAAGGTGTTCTTAAAGGTAATGTGTCATTACAAAATTAAAAATTGTTTACACACTTTGGACCATGGACTCACACAGCCAAATAAGGGCTTGCTTTTTGTGGGACAAGTTATATTTTTTAATGCCACTGTTAATTAAAGTTGAGCAAATCGAAATATCCGAAGTGGACTTCAATCAAAATTTCAGGGAAAATTCGATTCCCTGCGAAGCCAAATTTTCTTGTGCTTCATTTTTCCCTGAAATGGCGTAAAAAGAAAACATACTCACCTCATCTGTTTGAGCGTGAAGAGGCCGCCGCAGCTATCTTCCTTGAAGATTCGCTCAACACTACTGTTTATTTTACCAGCTTGTGTTGGAAAACAGAAAAAAAAATCTTTGAAGTGAATTAAAAAAAGAAAATGGAAACCCCCCAAGGTTTTTGGGGTTTTGTTTTTATGCTGGTCACAGTGCACTAAAAATGACATCATGACGACCTTATTCTGTGGGTCAGTACAATTATGAGGATACCAAATATATATATACTTTTATTATGTTTTACTTTTTTTTTAAATAAATACTTTTGAAAAAACTTGTATTTTCCTTATTTTCTTTGCATTGCCATATTCTGGCAGTCATAACTTTTTTATATTTCTCTCTATGGAGCTGTATGAAGACATGTTTTTTGCGGGGCAAACTGTAGTTTTTAATGGTACAATTTTTGTTTATTTACGAAATCGCGCGTGACTTTGTTGAATAACTTCAGTAATTGATATTTAAAGTGGAAAACTGCTTTAAAACTTGAACCTCGGAACCGAAGCCGAATTCGGTTGCAAGTTTTTAAGCGGATTTCTACTTCAAAAAATCAATTACCAAAGTTATTCAACAAAGTCAGACGCGAATTTGCAAATAACGTACTTTGGCGCATCGGAGGCCATAAATTTTAATACTGTACAGAGACGGATCTCCGTACAGTATTAGGCCTCTTGCACACAAACATATTTTCTTTCCGGGTCCATTTCATTTTTTTGCGGACCGTATGAGAAACCATTCATTTCAATGGGTCTGCAAAAAAAACGGAAGGTACATACGGTCGTGTGCAAGAGGCCTTAATCCTAAGTTTTAAAGCTTCGCTCATCCATAGGCATGACCTTTGTTTATAGTATAGCATACAGCACAGAAAATTAACACAAGCTATATTAGTAATTATCATATAGTCATCTTACATACACTTTGGTCAAAAGTGGCCAGAAAGTGGCCAACCCCTTTAAGCATATTTTTTTTTACAATTTTGGTGATTTTTGAAAAAAAATGACCACATATCTATTGTTTTGAAAAGATTTGCTTCTGTAGAGATCACTTTCAGCAGCTATCACAGCCAAGATTACAATTAAAGATAATAGTGCTATACATTAGATAGATAGACCTCTTAGATCTTTTTTGACACGTGACACTTTTGTTTGGCTCTATACCCTCTACTGATTGGCTTACTTTAAGACAGAATTTTACACAAGAACATAGGGTCCAGGATTGAAAATAAACAGTATATACCTATATATAGAAAACATAGGATCACACCATTCACTATAAATTATGGACACAGATTGTATACTCCCTCCCTGTACAATTACATCTGCACAGGTCACAGTCGGAACAGGTCTAGAAAACTCTCCCATAGAAGTCAATAAACATCTCTTGTCTACTGTGCCTTATGATGCTAACAGTGATATTAATAACAGGTTAGAAAATTTACTTTTAAACAATTGATTAAAGAGCACCCAGCAGCAGGATCAACCCGTTGAGCCAGATGCATCGGTTGATAGGGTTGATCCTTCCGATTAAATGATACCTGTCTTATGAAAAACAGTTGCAGCAAGGGGTAGCGCCAGCACTGGTAAGGTAAGGAACTGAGGTGCAACAAGGGGGTCATGACCTACCCCTTATTCAGGGTTGCCAACCGTCCGTAGATTTACGGACAGTCTTCAAAAAAAGTGTTTTCCTTTCTGCCGTCCGTAGCATCTGGCAGAAAAACCCCCCCTCTGTGAATTATGGCTTTGTCGTCTTGGCCACTGTGCATGATGTAGGCCATCCTGCAGCCTGAGTTACTTACGTAGCTCTATCTTGGCGCAGGCGGCTCACATGTGATGATGTCATTCCGCCTGCATTGCAGGATAACATAATCTCGCAGTGCGCCACCTGCGCTAGGACAGAGCCAGCTCAGGCTGGCCTGGAAGGCATGTGCGATTTAAGCTACTGGGGACCATTTCAATTACTCAGAGCACAATAAGGGACTATATAAACTACTGGGGGCACAATAAGGGACTATTTAAACTACTGGGGGCACTGTAGGGGGCTATTTAAGCTACTAGGGACCATTTCAATTACTCAGGGCACAATAAGGAACTATTTAAACTACTGGGGGCACTGTAGGGGGCTATTTAAACTACTAGGGGCACTATAAATGGAAATAGGAAGATGTCCAGCTTGTAGCACCAATGTTCATCTTTATTGTTAAAGCGATAAAAATACAGTGACAGTTATTTCGGATCTTAGAGACAATCCTGATCCTTAATCATGACTAGGGGCACTATAGGGGACTATTTAAACTACTGGCGGCACTCGATCTGTGTTTTGTCTTCCTGGCACTCAAGACATATCGCGGATTGGGTTGACAGGGAGGGGAGGGGCTGGCGAAGATCCAGTGGTCATGGTCCACAATGGAACCAATGACAAAGGATACAAAAACGGAGCACACCACGTTCTTGAATCCTGCACAGTCCGGTAAAAAAAGTACAGTGGAACTCAATGGTGAACAGATGTCATTGTACGGCACGAGCCTGAGGGATCCGTTTAACCTCTTAAGTGGTGGACGTGACTTAAAGACCAGCGCCGTACAACGAGCTGCAGGGGAGCTGAGCGCTGATAATGGTGAGTCGGCGCTCAGCTGTATTGAATTGTGTAACATGATTCACGTGACGCTGGCCACGTCATGTGACTCACCACTTAGGGCTATTTAAACAGGCAGCCTGCTGGCCACATATTGCCTGAGATTGGTCTTGCTACCCTCACCACAATTTTCGTATTTTGCCTTTCTGTGTGTTTTGGACCTCAGCTCTGTTTTTAATCTCCTTGGAATTATGGCTTCTGACTCCGGATTGTGTTTTTACCTCATTATTATATTGCTCCCTGTGTACCTGCGTGACCGCTTTGACTTTGGCTTGCCTACTCTGTTACGGTACTTCTCTTATCTTCTTAGGCCCCTGCACGTATCTAAGTGAGGAACTGCCGCCAAGTTGTACGCCGTCGGTTAGGACGAGCTGTGCAAGTAGGCAAGGACAGAGGTGGGGTGGAGTTTAGGGCTGCACTTATCCCTACCCTCTGTCGTGACACAGAGCCAAAACATCTATTTTTTGTTACATTATCTCACAGAAAGTGTAATATAGAGCAACCAGAAAAGGTGTGGAAAAGGGTCGGGGTATATATCCGTAAAAAAAAATTTGGCTGTCCATGATTTCGTTCAGTTGTCCAGAAAAGTTTAAAAGGAAAGTTGGCAACCCTGCCCTCGGTGCACTGTAGCACTGATTTGAATAAAGTATAAAAGCCTTTTCCTTGGGAACACCTCAAGACAGGTATTGTTTTAATCAGCAGAATGATCCCTAAAGTATGACTGGTTTAGTAGCGGTGATCCTACCAACAGGTGCACTTTAAAGCGGTTTTCAGAAATTTAATATAGATAATCAATATCTGATTGCTGGGGGTCTGATTGCTTGGAAGAGCTCTGCAGTCTATTCCAAGCACAGCGCCATCCACGTTATAGTGGCTGTGCTTGGTATTGAAGATCAATCCCATAGCTGCAAAAATCCTTTTGAATGATGGACACCGTGTCACAGACCTAGGAAGAGGCTGTGGTGCTCATCTAAGTGCTGTGACCTCTTTAAGAGGCTCACAGAGGTCCCGGGAGTCAGATTCCCACCGATCAGATATTTATGACCTAGGCCTCATGCACACGACGGTATGTATTTTGCGGTCTGCAAAAAACGGATCCGCAAAAGATACGGATGACGTCCCTGACCCTGTACATTCCGTATTTTGAAGAACGGAACAGCTGGCCCCTAATAGAACAGCCCTATCCTTAATAATAGGACAAGTTCAACTTTTTGGCAGAACGGAAATACGGACAAATGGAAACGGAATGCACACGGAGTACCTTCCGTTTTTTTTTTGCAGACCCATTTAAAAGAATGGTTCCGCATACCGTCCACAAAAGAAACAGAATGGACAGGGAAAGAAAATACGTTCGTGTGCATGAGGCCTTATCCTGAGGGTTGGATCAATATTTAAATCTTGCAAAACCCCTTTAACATTTGCTGATAGCTTCTCCTATAGTTTTACGTATCCAGAGGCAGAGAAATTTGAAGACATATACTGTGCATAACCATAAACCTCACAGAAATGTTGTATCACAGTGCCTGTGGCTTTAATATGTATCATATATATTGATGCTCAGAATTTCTTTACTGCGCCGTTCTGCTCACAACTCATAACACAATCATTTCCATGTCCTTAAATGACCATGCCCAGAGCCGTTTACATGTTGCAATATGTCATCTGAAAGAAACCCAGCCAAAATGCAGGAGGCAAGATGTGAGTAGACACAAAAAATGCCCAAGATAGAACGCATTTATACAGCATAAACCCTGACTGTAGCAGAAACTGTGTACTCTATCACTGTCCTGCTCCATACCGGTATACCGCCACATAATCCATATAACATATCTGTCTGTCTAATTTATTTATGTGATTATCTTCTCATACCAGTCATATCTGCCTGACTGTATGTACAGTATATATTTACTATTTGTAGATAAGGCTGGCTTCACACTGTATATATCACCGAATAACCATAAAGGGACACGCAATAAAAAAAAATTTAAACTTCATTAGTTGATAAAAAGACCAACAATATACCTAATGTCAATATCATAGAATATATGGCGGCAGTACAAATGGTAGCCAAGACGTGTGACTCCCCTCCCATGCGCAGAAGGCCCCGATTATCTCTCCTATACAGGGTAAATAAAAACCCTATCACAGTGCTGACATAAACAAAAACACCCCCAATACGCGCATTCGTGACTCTGGAGACCAATTGAAAAAGGCATATCTACACTTTAACGCACGTTAAACGCGCGCTTTACGCGCATTTCCATTGAAGTCTATGGGTGCAAACGCGCGACAAAACGCCCCAAAGAAGCTCAAGAACTTCTTTGAGCGTAGGGCGTTTTACAGCACGTTCAAACGTGCTGTAAAACGCTCAGGTGAGAACCATGCCCATAGGGAAACATAAGTTTTCTCCTGTTGAGCGTTTTACAGCGCGTTCGAACGCGCTGTAAAACGCGCAAGTGTGAACTTAGGGTTAGTGTAGGAACTGTCGTCCAGTTATGGTTCTGCTGTTTAGGGCTTTTACTGCAAATAGGTGGAAAAAGCGGGATAGGTTCTAGTTCAGGGACTCACTGTCCTTGTCTGTCCTTATCTACAGTCATTACAGTGGTCCTACAAATTCGCTATGCGATTATATAATTTTTTTTTTTATAAATAGAATAATTATAATAATTATCAAGTAATATAATTGTTCTATTTAAAAAAAAAAAAAAAATCGCATAGCGAATTAAACACAGCTGTCTCTATAGTCAACCTTCCTATTTGATTGCTAGAATTAGCGAAGTTGACAAATAGGTTGCTAAAACGAAGATGTAGAATACTTCGTTATCTTCGTTTTGAGGAATATGACGAATACATTTGTCATATTCGCTAATTCTACCAAGCCAACCATAGTAAACCAGGTCTAAGTAGAAATCGCAATGCGATTAATTCAAGTTATATTAATCGTATTGCGATTTCAACTTAGAGCTGGGTTTATAATGGGTCAGCTTGCTAGAATTAACGAAGTTAACGAATATGTAATATAGCACTAGCAGTGCTAAGTTGTAATCGCAATGCGATTAATTTAACTTGAAGTAATCGCATTGCGATTTCAACGTAATTCCTCAAATCCGACAGTACATTTTAGTATATGGAGACGTTCCCATGGTGATGGGGACGCTCCATGAGCACGGAAGTCGGCAGAAGCGGCAACGGGCACTGACTAGAGCAGCCAGGAAGCCAGGAATCCTCAGGACAGGTAAGAACTACTTTTGGGAAGTGGGAAAGAAAAAAATATAACTAAAAAAATAAAAAAAAAAACGAATATTCGAAATAGCGAATTTATAGCGCTATATTCTAAATATTCGCGAATTAGCAAAGTGCCGATATTCGCAATAAAAATTCGCTATTCGAATATTCGTGCTCAACACTAGTCAGCACTATACAGTAGCTGGAAAATGAGAAACTTTTTCAAATTGCACTGTGTGAACAAGGTCTTACACTGTTGCTATTTTGCCAAGCAAAGAAAAATAAACTACTGTCTTTATTGTACAGATAAGGCTACTTTCACGCAAGCGTTTTTTGCAGATCCCTAATGGATCTACAAAAAACTTCCGTTACAATAATACAACTGCATGCATCCATCATCAATGGATGCGGTTGTATTATGTCCTCTGTAGCCATGACGTTTTCTATTGTGCCAGATTGTGTCAGAGAAAACAGATCCGTCCCCATTGACTTACAGTGTGTTAGGACGGATCCGTTTGGCTCAACTTCGTCAGGTTTGGTGTCCGCCTCCAGAGCGGAATGGAGCGGAATGGAGATTGATCAAAGGCAAACTGATGCATTCTGAGCGGATCCTTTTCCATTCAGAATGCATTAGGGCAAAACTGATCCGTTTTGGACCACTTCGGAGAGCCCTGAACGGATCTCACAAATGGAAAGCCAAAACACTAGTGTGAAAGTTGCCTTATTTGATCATGAGTATATTTAATACATAAATGCATCACTGTTGGCTTTTCAACATTTCACAGAGGTAAATAAATCAGCTACCCACATAAGCAATTTATTTATAATTATTATTCCTGTGGGAGCTGTAAGTGACCCTATTGGTTGTTGTGATCCACCCAACTTTCTCAGAAACAGGTATGAATCAACTACTTAACCTGCAGTAAGAGGACAATCCAAGGACTCATTTTAATCAGAACAATTAATCACCGGGATTTTCTTCTTATGCCCCATTGCCCTTTTTCTACAGAAGTTATCAACATAATAGGAGATGTTGAGCCAGCAGCAATTCTGGCAAACGAGTTTGCTCAAAAAGCTCCTCTGAATATTTCATGTAAGCCGTACAAAAGAAGAACAAGCAGTTATCATATGTCTTTGTAAACCAGCAAAGCATTAAAAGCAAGATGCATGTAATTTACATAACATCCAGATTACTAAACAGTGCTCAGAACAAGTAGAGGCTGCCTAAAGCAGAGACAATGCATGCGCTTCTCATGCCAAGGAATACAGATGCCCATAGCTCCGCAGGCTGGTGGAAGCAAGGGAATGTCTGTAAATACCTACAAATATTTCTTATTCTCATAGACATCATGCAGCTTGAGAACGTGGGGATGTTCAATCAGCTTCAGGATTGCAATCTCTCTTTCCACCTGCAGAAAGGGGATTAAAGCACACAGGTTAATATCAGAGGGTATGATAAAAGGCTACATGCACACGACCGTTTTTTTATGCTGTTCGCAAAACTGGGTTCCATTGTTCCGTGATCCGTGTCCGTTTTTGCTTCCGTTGTGTTTCCGTGTGTCTTCCGTTTTTTTAGCGGACATGACCCAAAAGATTTTACCAAAAGACAGGCTGACAATGTTTCCCAAGTGCCTGCCAAGGGATCCGCAAAAAAAACGGACACGGAACGCGGATGACACACGGATGGCCATCCGCATTTTTCACGGACCCATTGACTTGAATGGGTCCGTGAACCGTTTTTCACGGACAAGAATAGGACAGGTTATATTTTTTTGACGGACTGGAATCACGGACCACGGACGCGGAGGACAAACGGTGCATTTGCCGAGGTTTCCACGGACCCATTGAAAACCAATGGGTCCGCAGAAAATCACGAAAAACAGAGCAACGGACACGGAATCGAACAACGGTCGTGTGCATGAGGCCAAACTGAAATACAGACGTAGCAGAGCTGAATTTGTCATTGCGTTTTTTGAGGCCGCATTGATTATACACTTTTTTTGGACTCACTTTGTCTTTGCCTCCTTCACACTTAGGCCTATTGCACACGACCGTATGGCTTTTTCAGTGTTTTGCGGTCCACAAAAAACAGTTCCCCAAAAATATGGATGACATCCGTGTGCATTTCGTCTTTTGCGGAACGGGACATCTGGCCCCTAATAGAACAGTACTATCCTTGTCCGTGATGCGGGCAAGAATAGGACAAGTTCTGTCTTTTAACAGAACGGAAATACGGAAATGGAATGCACACGGAGTACCTACTGTTTTTTTGCGGACCCATTGAAATGAAAGGTTCCATATATGGACCGTATACGGAACGCAAAAATTGGAACATAAATGGAAAAAAAATACGGTCGTGTGCAATAAGCCTTAAAGGGCAATAATTACATAGATAAAGTAAATACAAGGCACTTACTAAAGTATTGTGATTATCCATATTGCCTCCTTTGCTGGCTTGGTTAATTTTTTCATCGCATTAGGCTAGCTTCACACGTCCATTTAACACGGACGTGAACTGTCCGTGGTAACCTGGGCTAGATTCCTGCTTAGAGCCGGAGCGCACGGCGTCATTGGTTGCTGTGTGCTTCCTGCCGCCGCTGCAGTAGAGTGATACACTCATATAGATCATACCAGTGTATTACTGTACAGCAGCGGTGGCAGGAAACGCACGGTGTCATAGCAACCAATGACGCCGTGCGCTTCTGCTCTGAACAGGACTCCAGCCCAGGTTACCACGGACAGTTCACGTCCGTGTTAAACAGACGTGTGAAGCCAGCCTTATACACTACTCATTTCCAGGGGTAACAGCAACTCCCGAGGTGGAGATATGAGGTGGCCGAGACGAGAGCTGCAGCGCATACATGTTTTCCTATAGTTTGCAAGAACGGCCACTGCTGCTGGATTTTAGGGTGGTCGTAACCCCTGGAAACGAGCAGTGTATAATGTGATGGGAAAATGAATCCTGTCAGCAAAGGAGGCAATATGGATAATAACAGTACATTAGTAAGTGACTTGTATTAACTTTCTCTACATGATACATGTCACTTGCTGATACAACCCCTTTAATTATGAAATACAGGATCAAATACCAACAAGTAATATATTTTTTCATACTTTTTTTTCGTTTCAATTCTGCATTGTATTTTGAATTGTCCATTTTTCAACCATGTTTGTTCAGTTTTGCTGCCTAAAAGAGTAACTATTTTTTCTGTTAATGTTGCTAAAATATGAATAATAAAAATGGATCAAACACGCATGTGTGCATTAGAACATACTGCGTATGGAAAAAAATGGCATGCACAGAATGGTCCATCCAGACAACCGTAATTGTTTTGAGGTCCGCAAATTGCGGATCTTCAAAACACGAATACCAGCTGTGTGCAGGGGTGTAACTATCATAGCAGCAGACTATGCAACTGCTATGGGGCCCAGGGCAAGAGGGGGCCCAGTCTTAGTTGGGATTATCTCCTCTTCTACTGGAGGTGAAAACTTGGTCAGGACTCTACCCTCTAAAGGAACAACTTTTAGCAAATAAGGCAGGGGAAAAATGTCCCAAGGACCATTGAAAAGGGTTTAGGCAGAAATACTTCTGTCCTGTGTGGGGGGCCTGGTTTGATCCTTGCTATGGGGCCCTTACGTCTCTATGTACGCCACTGGCTTTGTGCGTTCCGCATTTTGGGGACCGCACATGGCCAGCCCTATGATAAAAATGCCATGCACTTGTGCTGTTCGCATCTTTTGTGGCCCCATTGAAATGATGCAGAACAAGAAATACGGACATTTGAATGGACCCTAATACAGCCTCATGTACACGGCTATGTTGTACGAACTATGTTGTATGCTGTCCACAGTCTGCCATATACCCATACTGTATCTACGTGTGCCTCCTATTTTATCTAGGATAAAACAGGAAGGCAAAATCCAAGCACTGCATGCTGTATATGAGGAAATAACATGAGGCCTCAAGGAGGGAGCACACAGCAGCACATTGAGTGCCTATGGGTCTGTGTATGTGGCAATACTATATTCATAGACTATGAAGAATAATGTATATTAGCACTTATTGGTGGCGTATACATGGCACCATAATAAAGTTGTGCTAGAGAACGCTACATTCTCTAGACACAGTGTCTTTCTGGCAGTTTTTCTATACTTAAAGGGAGTCAATCACCCCCAAACCCCATTTTTCAGCACTCACATCTTCCTGTGCTAAATTGCCCCCCCCCCCCCATTAAAAAGCCTCTTACCCCATTGTTTCACAGCTTACCTATCTTCATAAAATCACTTTTATTGCAGCTGTCAATCACAGCTGAAGGTGCCCAGGGGCGGCGTCATAACGGCCGGAGCCCAGGCCACGCGCTCATCTTCCTAACTGTCCACGCCCCCTTTCACCCAGACGGCCCGCGCCCAGTGTCTTCTGCTTGTCCTCCTCCTCAAGTCGCCAAATCCCGCGCCTGCGCCGAGGATCCGGCAGTCCGCTCTGAACAGCCCTCCAATGCAGCACTTGCAGGAGTATCGCTGTACAGGCCCGCGCCTGCGCACAGGATACCCCAATGCTTGTGCCAGTAATCGGGAAACCAGTGCGCAGGCGCGGACTGCCGGATCCTCAGCGCAGGCGCAGAATTTGGCCACTTGAGGAGGAGGACAAGCAGAAGACACTGGGCGGGCCGTCTGGGTGAAAGGTGGCGTGGACAGTTAGGAAGATGAGCGAGCGGCCTGGGCACCGGCCGTTATGATGCCGCCCCTGGGCACCTTCAGCTGTGATTGACAGCTGAAATAAAAGTGATTTTATGAAGATAGGTAAGCGGTACAGCAATGGGATAAGAGGCTTTTTAATGGGGGGGGGGCAATTTAGCACAGGAAGATGTGAGTGCTAAGAAATGGGGTTTGGGGGTGAAAGACTCCCTTTAACTTTATAGGACTTCCCAAAAATTTTGGTGCCAAGTTAAACATGGCACCAAAATGTGCGAAGAAGACCTTTGGTTGGTTTTAAACAAACGAAATGTGGGCAAAGTTTTGGGTGGTCCCAATCATGTTTTATGCCATTAGTTGCTTCCCCGGCCATAGTGCTGAAAGGGCATCTTTTATTTCATAACCGGGCAGCATAATTAAAGGCTATATATACCTTTGGGAGCAATTTTTTATTATTATTGCAATATACTTCTTTTGAACTAAAAATAATTTTTTTAATTGGTCTTTATTAACAATATGGAATCCTCTTTTCTGTACAGAGTTGACATGCTCTACTAGCTGCCTGTGGATTTGTTGTCCTTTCGGTCATCTGAGGAGCACACGGAATACTTATTTCTGTTCTCTTACATCATAAACAATGATTAACCCCTTCCTGACATATGACATACTATTACGTCATGGAAGTCAGTGACTTCGCGCATCTTGACGTAATAGTACGCCATGTTAATCAGGCGGGCACCGGAGCTGTGCGCCCCCAAGCACTGCAGGAATCCGACAGTCCCTGGTAGCTGGGCCCCTGCTGTATCCGCCAGCATAGCTGTAAAAGCAGATGTTGGCGGATTAACCCCTTCTATGCCGCGGTCAGGGCTGACCGAGACATAGAAGGGGTTTGCTGTGAGTTGGGGAGCCCATTGGGTCCCCGCGCTGCTGTGGTGGGGACCCGATGGGTGACAAGGCAGCCTGATGCCGTGCAGAGGCTGCCCAATTCCTTGTACGGCATGAGGACCTGCCTTCTATGGATGTCCAGCAGTAGCGATGAGCAGCAGGGGCAATATTCGAATTTGCAATATTTTGCGAATATTTAGGCGAATATTCGTCATAAATTTGCGAATTCGCCATTATTTTCTTGATTGCAAAAATCGGCAATGTAATATGCGCGTATTGCGCGCGCAATACAGGCGTGGGTCACTTTTGATACATTTTTCAAGCTGTTAGAAGTTTCCTGAGACTGGAGAAAATGGTTGGCATGGCAGAACATTACAATGGCTTTATATGCAGATAGAGTGCTCCAATATATTTGCGATTGCGCAAATCGGCAATTAATAGTGCACATATTTTGGCGCAATACGTGCAACTTCACATTTTAGCAGGTCTGACTACATATTACTTATTGGTACACTAAGTATTGTTGTGAACTTGTGATATCACAGCACTATGTCTGTAGCATGCTTTTGCTTTCCGTCCTAGGGTCCCGTCCTTGGGGCTCTAGGACGGAAAGATACTGATCAGGATTTATCCTAATGCATTCTGAATGGAAAGAAATCCGTTCTGGATGCATCAGGATGTCTTCCGTTCAGTATGTGAACGTTATTTGGACGTTGACAAAGCCGTAGCATGCTGCGGATTTGTCTCCGTCCAAAAATCCGGAAGACATGCCGTAACGCCGGATCCGGAATTAATGCCCATTGAAGTGTATTAATCCGACGTTTAGCTTTTGTGAATGGTTACCATGGCAGCCAGGACGCTAAAGTCTCGGCTGCCATGGTAAAGTATAGTGGGGAGGCAGGGGAGAATTCTACTTACCGTGCGTGCAGCTCTCGAGTCCCGGCGCGCTCCACAATTACGTCAGAGCGCCCCATGAGCATGGATCACATGATCGCATGAATCACGTGATCCATGCGCGTGGGGCGCTCTGACGTCATTGTGGAGCGCCCCGGTAGCTGCACAGACTGTAAGTATCTGCTCCCCTGGCTCCCCACTACTTACTATGGCAACCAGGACTTTAGTAGCGTCCTGGCTGCCATAGTAACACTGAAAGCATTTTGAAGACTGATCAGTCTTCAAATGCTTTCAGTTGTCTTGCGTTGTGACGGATCCGGCGGGCATTTCCGGCGACGCAAGTGCACGCCGGATCCTCACAACGCAAATGTGAAAGAGGCCTAACCTACACTGACTATCTCCCACTAACTATCTGTATTATATATATAATATTTGTATTAATGTATTTTATATATATATATAAGCTAACTAACTAACTAACTAACTATCTAATGTAATGTGACACAGGAAAGCACAGAGCACAGCAATGACACTGCTCTCTCTCAGAACTGTAATAAACTGCAGAAAATGGCTGCTGGGGAGGTTCTTATATAGTAATGGGTAGGCAACTTTCCTTTTGGTTTCTAGGGATGTTGCTAAGCTCAAACAAAGACATTGCAGCCTTCTCATTGGCCCACAAGCGAGAAGCAAGGAGGGATCATGGGTTCAGATGAAAGATAATCTAGAATATTCGTGAATACGAATATATAGCACTATATTCTAAATTTTGGCAATATTCGCAATTAAAATTTGCGATTCGAATATTCGCGCCCAACACTACCAAGGAGATCCTTTAATAAAGGACAATTAAAAATATTTTTAATTTTCAGCCAAAAATAATGCAATCATTAAAAAAAATTTGAAACCTAAGGTGTACATAGACTTTACATGTTACTTCTCCTTTTTACAGCTGAGCTTGAATATAAATCAAGTGGAGAACAGACCCTTTCTAATATAAGCACTTCTGCTGAATACTGTGAATAGTACAGAGACTCTGCCTGCATCTGACATACATGGAGTGATAGTCTGGCATATATAAAGTGACTTCCCCTGGAGGGAAATTATCTAAGCGGGTATTGATAGTGCGAGATGTTACATACATATGACCTTATTTAAAAGAATTACTGTCTGCGGTGACATGCAAATCATACCGCCCTAGCCCATGTTCTCAACTGCACACAGGCAGGAGTCTTGCAGGAGGTTGAACACTATAGGAGCACCATAGCAAAATTAACATGCCCCCTTCACTGATGCTGCCTAAAGGGGTATTCCAACCTAAAGCAGTATCACCTATCTACTGGACTTACACATTTGAAAAATGGTATCACTGAAAATTACAGAGCTCTCTCGGCTCGAACGGAATTTTAAAAAAAATGTACTAAACATGAAACAAACCTGGTCACACACAGTGATTGACAGCTATACATGTATACACATATGTAGAGAGAGCCTGAGAGTCCTGCTCCCCTGCACACACAGTGATTGACAGCTATACATGTATATACACATATATAGAGAGAGCCTGAGAGTCCTGCTCCCCCTGCACACACAGTGATTGACAGCTATACATGAATATACATATATATAGACAGCCTGAGGATCCTGCACCCTCTGCACACACAGTGATGACAGCTATACATGTATACACATATGTAGAGAGAGCCTGAGAGTCCTGCTCCCCCTGCTCACACAGTGATTGACCTCTATACTCCTATATACACATATATAGAGAGAGCCTGTGAGTCCTGCTCCCCCTGCACACACAGTGATTGACAGCTATACATGTATATACACATATATAGAGAGAGCCTGAGAGTCCTGCTCCCCCTGCACACACAGTACTGACAGCTTTACATGTATATACATATATATAGACAGCCTGAGGATCCTGCACCCTCTGCACACAGTGATGACAGCTATACGTGTATATACATATATAGAGAGGGCCTGAGAGTCCTGCTCCCTCTGCACACACAGTGATTGACCTCTATACTCCTATATAAACACATATACAGAGAGCCTGAGAGTCCTGTGCCCTCTGCACACACAGTTATGACAGCTATACATGTATACACATAGATAGAGAGAGCCTGAGAGTCCTGCTCATCCTGCACATACAGTGATGACAGCTACACATGTATACACATAGATAGAGAGAGCCTGAGAGTCCTGCTCCCCTGCACACTCAGTGATGACAGCTATACATGTATACATATATATATAGAGAGAGCCTGAGAGTCCTGCTCCCTCTGCACACACAGTGATGACAGCTATACATGAATTTACATATATAGAGAGAGCCTGATAGTCCTGCTCCCTCTGCACATACACTGATGACAGCTATACATGTATATACATATATAGAGAGAACCTGAGAGTCCTGCTCCTCCTGCACACACAGTGATGACAGCTATACATGTATATACATATATAGAGACAGCCTGAGAGTCCTGCTCCCTTTGCACACACAGTGATGACAGCTATACATGTATATACATACATAGAGGAGAGCCTGAGAGTCCTGCTCCCCCTGCACACAGTGATGACAGCTATACATGTATATACATACATAGGGAGAGCCTGAGAGTCCTGCTACCCCTGCACACAGTGATGACAGCTATACATGTATATACATATATAGAGACAGCCTGAGAGTCCTGCTCCCTCTGCACATACAGTGATGACAGCTATACGTGTAAATACATATATAGGGGGAGCCTGAAAGTCCTGCTCTCCCTGCACACACAGTGATGAAAGCTATACATGTATATACATATATATAGACAGCCTGAGAGTCCTGCTCCCTCTGCACATACAGTGATGACAGCTATATGTGTATATACATATATAGAGAAAGCCTGAGAGTCCTGCTCCCCTGCACACTCAGTGATTACAGCTATACATGTATATACATAGATAGAGAGAGCCTGAGAGTCCTGCTCCCTCTGCACAAACAGTGATGACAGCTATAGATGTATACACATAGATAGAGAGAGCCTGAGAGTCCTGCTCCCTCTGCACACACAGTGATTGACCTCTATACGCCTATATAAACACATATACAGAGAGCCTGAGAGCCCTGCTCCTCCTGCACACACAGTGATGACATCTATACATGTAAACACATATATAGAGAGAGACTGAGAGTCCTGCTCCCTCTGCACACACAGTGATGACAGCTATACATGTATACACAAATATACAGAGAGCCTGAGAGTCCTGCTCCCTCTGCACACACAGTGATGACAGCTATACATGTATACACACAGAGAGAGCCTGAGAGTCCTGCTCCCTCTGCACACAGTGATTGAGAGCTATACATGTATACACATATATAGAGAGAGCCTGAGAGTCCTGCTCCTCCTGCACACACAGTGATGACAGCTATACATGTATACACATATATAGAGAGAGCCTGAGAGTCCTGCTCCCTCTGCACACAGTGATGACAGCTATACATGTATACACAGATATAGAGAGAGCCTGAGAGTCCTGCTTCCTCTGCACACAGTGATGACAGCTATACATGTACACACATATACAGAGAGCCTGAAAGTCCTGCTCCTCCTGCACACAGTGATGACAGCTATACATGTATACACACATAAAGAGAGCCTGAGAGTCCTGCTCCCTCTGCACAAACAGTGATGACAGCTATAGATGTATACACACATAAAGAGAGCCTGAGAGTCCTGCATCCCCTGCACACACAGTAATTGATCTCTATACTCCTATATACACACACATATACAGAGAGCATGAGAGTCCTGCATCCCCTGCACACACAGTAATTGATCTCTATGCTCCTATATACTGTACACACACATATACAGAGAGCATGAGAGTCCTGCTCCCTGTGCACACAGTGATTGTATACACATATATAGAGAGAAAGTGATGGGATTGCACTAGTGTGGTAAGACTTCTGGAGGAGGTGCTCTCAACTTTAGATTCACCCAAATCTTAAAAGTATTCAATAAAAATTGTAAAGTTGGGCACTCTTCTTACATGGGAGATGCAGACCTTAAATTAATAAAATGTCCCTTTAATAAATTACTTTTACAAACCATAAACACTATCTGGCCAGATATAGTGAATAATTACAATCAAATAAAACCGCACACTTCACATAAGAATAGCACCATAAGCCGGATTTCAGTTCATAAATTACAACAGTCTATACTTTAGCAGGATAACCGTGCTGACAGTGCGGCAGTCGTCCGTGCTGTTAATTAGTACTATAGGGAGTACTGGGTGGTGCTGCAATTGTAACTGCAACCCGTGCTGTGAAAAAGCTGCAGATTGTGCTGCAGATAAATCGGTGAACTGTTCTGTGAAACGGTGGCAAAGTCTGTAGAATCACATATAGTGTGCACACTTTATCCCTCAAATTGCGCCAACTGGGTTATAACTTATTTCTCCATGTACCTATATCAACCCCATATAAATAATGTTCGGTATATACTCATGGAGTCCCGTAGTCTTCACAGGCAAGGAGCAGTGTTAGCGCGGCGTCCCGCGCGATAGTTACACCGCAAGCCTGCTTAAATCACTCACGTGTAATTCTGTATAGTCCGTGCGGTCTTAGGTAAATGCTGATCAGCTGTCTCAGCATCCCGTAATTTCCCCGTCTCGGCGTTTCCTCTGTGAGTGGTACTTCCTCCTCAATGTCAGAGTTGCGGCCGTACGTACAGGTCACAGGTCGCCTCGGGTCACGGGTCACTTCGCGCTCTTTCTGATTTCTTAGGAAGTTATTCTTTCATTCTTGATGATGCTAATATAATGGAGGATTAACCAAACGCGTTTCGGGACATTATATGGTCCCTTCCTCAGCATTTACCTAAGACCGCACGGACTATACAGAATTACACGTGAGTGATTTAAGCAGGCTTGCGGTGTAACTATCGCGCGGGACGCCACGCTAACACTGCTTCTTGCCTGTGAAGACTACGGGACTCCGTGAATATATACCGAACATTATTTATATGCGGTTGATATAGGTACATGCGGAGAAATAAGTTATAACCCAGTTGGCACAATTTGAGGGATAAAGTGTGCACACTATATGTGATTCTACAGACTTTGCCACCGTTTCACAGAACAGTTCACCGATTTATCTGCAGCACAATCTGCAGCTTTTTCACAGCACGGGTTGCCGTTACAATTGCAGCACCACCCAGTACTCCCTATAGTACTAATTAACAGCACGGACGACTGCCGCACTGTCAGCACGGTTATCCTTCTTAAAGTATAGACTGTTGTAATTTATGAACTGAAATCCGGCTTATGGTGCTATTCTTATGTGAAGTGTGCGGTTTTATTTGATTGTAATTATTCACTATATCTGGCCAGATAGTGTTTATTGTTTGCAAAAGTAATTTATTAAAGGGACGTTTTATTAATTTAAGGTCTGCATCTCCTATGTAAGAAGAGTGCCCAACTTTACATATATAGAGAGAGCCTGAGAGTGCTGCTCCTCCTGCACATACAGTGATGACAGCTATACATGTATACTCATATATACAGAGAGCCTGAGAGTCCTGCTCCCTCTGCACACACAGTAATGACAGCTATACATGTATACACATATATAGAGAGAGAGAGCCTGAGAGTCCTGCTCCTCCTGTACATACAGTGATGACAGCTATACATGTATACACATATATACAGAGAGCCTGAGAGTCCTGCTCCCTCTGCACATACAATGATGACAGCTATACATGTATACACATATATATAGAGAGAGCCTGAGAGTCCTGCTCCCTCTGCACACACAGTGATTGACCTCTATACAGGTATATACATATATAGAGAAAGCCTGAGAGTCCTGCTCCCTCTGCACACACAGTGATGACAGCTATACATGTATACACATATATATAGAGAGAGCCTGAGAGTCCTGCTCCCTCTGCACACACAGTGATTGACCTCTATACAGGTATATACATATATAGAGAAAGCCTGAGAGTCCTGCTCCCTCTGCACACACAGTGATGACAGCTATACATGTATATACATAGATAGAGAGAACCTGAGAGTCCTCATCCTCCTGCACACACAGTGATGACAGCTATACATGTATATACACATATATAGAGAGCCTGAGAGTCCTGCTCCCCTGCACACACAGTGATGAGAGCTATACATGTATACATATAGATCGAAAGAGCGTGAAAGTCCTGCTCCCTCTGCACACAGTGATTGACCTATATACTCCTATATACACACATATACAGAGAGCCTGAGAGTCCTGCTCCTCCTGCACACAGTGATTGACGTCTATACTCCTATATACACACATATACAGAGAGCCTGATAGTCCTCCTCCTCCTGCACACACAGTGATGACAGCTGTACGTGTACTGTATACACATATATAAAGCCTGAGAGTCCTACAAATATCTCCTTCCCCTCCACACACACACACACACACACACACACAGTCTTGGCAGCATTTAAAGAGCTGTTGACACAAAATGCAATCTGAAAGCACCATGTTATAGAGCAGGAGGAGCTGAGCGGATTGATACATATTTTTGTGGCAAAAGATTCAGTAATTTATGAGATATAAATATAATTTATACATTTATATCTTTGCTTTTTTTCATTTGCTGTGAATACCTATCAGTACAGGAGGGAGGTGTTATCAGTAATTAGTAGCATTATGTGTATGTGTGTACACAGTGTGTCAGTCACTGATAACACCTTTTACCTGTGCCAATAGCTTTTCATGTGTGCCACTGCAGCCAATGACTAGCCCCAGTAGTTACATGTCCCCAAGAGGCACGTGACCCAGTAGTAACCTGCCACTTGGGGATACATCACTGCTGAGACCAGTCATTGACTGCTTCAGTACATACAGGGCATAGCTATAGGGGGTGCAGAGGTAGCAGTCGCTACCGGGCCCAGGAGCCTAAGGGGGCCAAAGACCCTTGTGCCACATAAGAAGTCACCAGAACTATAGAAAATGCATGCTGGTCCGGGTGCCAGTTCAATTTTTGCCTCAGGCAGCACAAAAGCAATGTGCTTCCCTGCCCCCTGACCACAAAACACTGAGGGAAGGGGGCCCAAGCTGAACTCTTGCACCAGGGCCCATGAGCCTTTATCTAAGCCCCTGGGTAGTTATGACCTCTGTCGTACACCAGTACAAAATAAACAAGCCAAGCATTAGAAGATTGTCAAACAGAGCAAAGGCATCGGACCGAAGCGGCAGGGGGAAGGTGAGTATGATTCTTTAATTAGGTACCACACACTGATCCACATCCTGGAAAAGCCCTCCAGATTGGTGGGTATCCAACACCTGGCAATCCAACTGATCATTTGTTCAGGCAGCCGTGGGCACTGGAAATTATAACGTAGATGGAAAGCTCCATCCACGGTGTAGTTTTCGGCGCTGGCACACCCCAACATATATCCACAGCTCAGCCACAATGTAGTGGACACAGCCTGCTGCTGGATCTATCCACTGTATAGTTTCCTGTGCCACTGGATGTTCAAAACAGCTGATCGGTGGGGGTGTGAGGTGCCAGACCCCCACCGATCTGATATCGATTACCAATCCTGAGGATAGGCTAACAGTATCTAAGTACCAGAAACCCCCATTAATGGTGTAAAAGTAGCCGCACGTGCTTGTCCACTTGCCATTGAAGTGACTGGCTCCTACAGAAACAATCAAGTAAGTGCGCATAGCAGTTTCAGTACGTTTCGGGTATAGTGATCGCACTTTTATTGTATATTTAGTTTATATAGAAAAAAATTATTTAAGGTTAAGAGGGGATTTGAATAGACTGCATGTTTTACTACCAAATGATGGGTTGGCAACTTTTTTGCATTTGCAAACACTCAACAGATCAGAATCATAATGAAATCTAGATTGTACAGATATGAGATTACTTACCTTTCCTCTTGTCTCGAGACATCCCGAGGTGAGTGGCACAAGGTGACTAACCATCAAAGAAATGTTAGTGTTGCAATGCCAGAAAGCATTTTTTTTAAAAAATAATCTGGTCTTCTAGTTCCAATCTTTTTGGTGTACTGTATCTCAAGCCAAGAGGAAGAGTGAAGGACACATCTGTATGTGCTTTACTGCATTCATGTTTATAAGAGGAAGCATATTGTGCACCTACCTTCATTAAGACAGACTCTGAAAGCTTTTCTCTGTTTACAATCTTTATTGCCACTTTCTGTCCGGTTATACAGTGAACACCTAGTTTAACCAACCCTGCGAAGACAAGGAGAGAACCAGGTTAGTATCAAATGAAATCACAATTGTAATTCATAACTGAGAACAAAAGACACAATGAGTATAACATTCAAGGTATACAATGGCCTCTTGTGCTATCTAGAACATTATAGGAAACCCGTATCGATAGAAGGTTTAGTTATAGATGTTGATCTTTGAGCATTGATATCTTTCGATGCCTATCAATATGTGTATTTTTATATGGTCTTCTAAAATATCTGCCATTATTGGACTATGGCTGAGCACCAGATAATAGCAGATCCATCATAGGACTTCTGACATGACCAGAGCCATGGCCAATGGAATGATCCAGAAGCAAAGATTTTTTTCTATCCATTGTAGCCCTTTCTACTGAGGGGAGATAGGAAAAACGAAATGCACATGGAAGTTAAGTTCAAGGAAAATCGGATATGGCCATGTGCATGAGGCTTTACATGAGTAATGCCATAGTAGTGGCTGTATAAAAAAAATATGCATGGTCCTTCAAATCATTACAAACATGTTTCTAGATAACAAGGATTAAAAGGGTTTTCTGGGTTCTGATACTGATGACCAGTCTTCAGAATAGGTAGGTCAGTATCTGATCGGTGGGGTCCGAAACCCGGCAAACCTACTGATCAGCCGTTCCCTGCATATCACCATTCAAAGATCATTTGCAGACATGTTTCGCCCTTAAAATATGAAGGCAGTTATGTTTCAGTGCACCTTGTATGTATGACAAACTAAAGATATGGTAAAGGTTAGTTTAAAATTCTTATCTAGAAAACTAGCATCACCAGCGGGGACAGGGAGAATCGGTCACATGGAGAATCTAAAATAAAACATTTCCTAAAGGACATTATGATCGTTAATATCAATTATTTATATAGGGGTACAATAAGAGGCACCTTTATGAAGAAAATACAAGCAAATGGACAAATTCAGGGTATACGGGTTCTTCAGCTGCAGCCATAAATCTTTGGTGAATATGTGGTGTAGACTGAAATGAAAAAAAGTACTCTGGAGCAGCAACGTGTGTACACCAAACTTTTTAAAGGGGTTGTCTAGCAGGATTATATTTTTTACATAAAAGGCAGAATGGTGTTAAGAATTCAGAGAAGCATTACTCACCTCATTGATCCCGGGTTCTCTCTGGTCTCTGTCTTCTAGTCTGGGCTCTACACACAAGAAATGGCAGGAGATGCCTGCTCATCCTATTACTGGCTGAGGTGGGTCACTGCTATGGCCAGTAAGTCGCTGAGAGGGCATCTGCTGCCATTTCTTGTTTGTAGAACCCGAACGAGAAAGCAGAGACCAAGAGAACTGGTAAGCATCGGAACAGCAGCTGCTGTGGATCGATGAGGTGAGTAATGCTTCTTTAATTTTTTAGCATTTGATAAACAACCGTCGCAGATGCAAGAAAAGGCCAAAACTCCTGGCCTACAGTGCAAAAATCTGTAACAGGGCCCCCAGCCATGTCCTATTTATAATACATGTGTCTTCTTATTGGTTTTCAGTTACAAAGGTTTTATATATATCCTGTATGCCATGTCACGATGCTCACTATTGGTTGTTACCTGGTAGGTCCATGTAGTGAATCTGACTGAGCCAAAAGTGACTTTTGACTTGTGTGAAATTGGAGTAAGATGGAAGTGTAATGATAAATCTGGCCCATTATCTCTATGTAAGGAAAAATTCAGCATCTTTCTATCCAACTAAATCTTGTAATACTTCTAAATTTTAAAATGTCTTCTTGCAGTGAATGAATGGAAATACTATGTATATTTACACATTCAAATTTAATTCCGCTTACATAGGTTCTAGACTTGTTACTCGTCTTGTAAATAGGTGACTACTGCGTACTCACCTATTAAATTCCCCACCACATCAGGGCCGCCGTGCTTCCCACCAGTCTTTGTTTTACTTTGCTGCAACGATAACATACTTGTCTACCCACATGGCCTCTGAAGCCAATCGCTGACCTCAGCGGTTTACAACTGAGTCCAGCAGTCTAGTGGATAGACCGACATGACATTGCAGCAGCAAAGTAAGTAAATATACTGAAGTGCCCTGGAGTACAATACGCCACATTTATTAAAGGCTAACTGTCTGCAGTTTTGCCCTTGCTAAATTGACGGGGAGAGCAAGACAAACATACCTTTTTTGAAGCTTTTATCAGCAGGAGTAGTATTAATATGAAGTTTTATTCTGCGAGGATCTGCTCCTCAGGTGTCCGGGAAGCGAGCCTTCACTATGACGTGCTCTTCGCTGTGACGCCCTCTGCTCTGAGCGATCCTGGTCACTGTTAGTCAGAAGTGTGTGTGTGTGTGGGGGGGCACTATGAAGCAGCTCAGTGAAGGGAGCAATTCACAGTGAAACTCCACTTCCTGGACACTGAAAGGCGTTGGCCACTTTCTGGCTACTTGTGACCAATGTGTAGGTAAGATGACTATATGGCACAAGCCTTTGTTGCTATTCTGTGCTGTGTGCTATATTTTATAAGCTATTTCACCTTGTTAGGCTCCATTCACACGACCATATGTTGTCCGCAAAAAAACGGATCCGTCTTTTTGCGGATTAGATGCTGTCCCATTCACTTCTATGGGGCCCTTTTCTTCCATTGCACAGCTCAGAAAAAAAATGAAACACGTCCTATACTTGTCATTGAAAATCAGGACATGACCCTATTGTAGTCTATGGATCAGCAAAAAAAACGGAATGCAATCCGTTTTTTTTGCGGACATGCTGAACTGTCCGCAAAAAAACAGCACACGGTCATGTGAATGGAGCCTTAGGCACATCTTTGGTGCTGTTTACATAGAGGTCCTGTCCATAAAATGGCCACTGGTGGAGGGTCATGTGACCAGGCACATCACTAAGCCTCCTCCAAACACACTGCAACTACATTCAATTCCCAACACTGTTCATGCAGAGAGCAGGTGCTGTGTATTTGAACTGAGGGAAACATCACATGGATGTAATTTGCCTGGTCACATGACCCTCCATCAGCAGCCATCTTATAGACATGACCTTTGTGTGGACAGCACAATCAACTGGCAAACAAGGGAGCATGCCTTATGAAATATAGAAAATGGTGCAGAATTTCAACAAAGACTATATTAGTAAGTGCCATATAATCATCTTACAAGCACATTGATCAACAGTAACGAGAAAGTGGCCAATCCCTTTAGGGTCCATTCACACGTCCGCAAAATGGGTCCACCGTGTGCTGTCCGCGTCCGCACTTCCGTTCCGCGGCCCCGGAAAAAAATAGAACATGTCCTATTCTTGTACGCAGCCACGGACAAGAAAAGGCATTTCTATCATGGTGCCGGCTAGTGTCCGTGTTTCCGCAAAACAGTTGCAGACGTGTGAGACGACCCCATAGGAGCAGGGTCTGGCTGAATAAGACTATGATCACACTACTGATAATAAAAGCTCTACAAAAGGCATGTTTGTACTGTTCTTTCCATCCCCTCACATTGAAATGAAAACTGCTGACAGATTCTCTTTAACAGTCCTACGCTTAATAAATACGCCAGATCTTGGGCTATCCTAAAGACAGACATCGAAATCTACATGTGCCATTAGTTGCACCTTTTCTACACCAAATAGTGGCCCAAATTTTCTCCAGAGCTATTCATTATACCATAACTAAGTGATGTTTGCATAAACGTGAGGGGGAAAAAATCCCTTTAAATACGATTTACAGTCTTGTGGCCTGGGAGATAGGAGCCATTTACTGTATGCAATCAGTCATGTATTACACAGCTTGATCAGACAATAGAGCCTGGCGCAGCCACCAGCACTCATGTCATCATTGATTATTTGCCAATTTTTTTTTTGCTGTGTTGCTTATATGGTGGGGGTGGTAGATCCGTATGTAGTTGTTAAAGGGACAGATACGACATGAGATCGAATGCAGACAATATGGCAATTTAATATCAAGGTATGCTATTATTTGCATCAGACGCAAGCACTACATCTTTGTTAGAGAATTCCCTAAATTGCATTCATTCAGAGTGACCTTAATAGCTGAACGTCAGCTGGATACGTGTCTCTACTTCAATGCTCTGATCTCAGACTACATGGTCTATGTTAGAATTCACCAAGGCTTACAGTGTTTTTAGTAAATTGGAACAGGATTCAGAAGATGAACCCTCAGGTATTAAAACAAAAACCCTTTGAAGCTGGAGAATAGAGATTGTTACTGAAGCTGTAACACAGAGGTCACGTATGAAAGCGCCAGTTAATTTACTTTGGGGGGTTACCCCCCAAAAAGGGAACATTTTGCAATGTATGAGAATATTAAATCTCTTTCTGTACGCGCTGTGCACAATTTCCATAGTACAAAGCTCAAACATGAATCCGTACTGTGAAGTTATTTACCTGTTTTTTTTTCTCTTCTCTGACAACAGGATTCGCTGACATTGAGTTTTTTCACGTCAGATTTTAGTTTATTGGTTTAAATGCGGCATCCTGTAAATTTTACTCATCTTCAGATAGCTTTTTATAAAAACCTTAAAATATAATGTGGCACTACTTGACTGTATCCTAGTTTGTATCAGGAAGAAGATTGAGGGGGGGATTTTTATATCCGGCACTGACTCTTCTGTACCTCTTGGTCATTCAGGTGGATCTGCTACCAGTGAGCGCGCACCCATAGTCTGCCACCTTACTGCGCAAACGCAACCTCGGTCCCTAGTCTATCTGGCCTTGGGGCAGGCTCTGGTGAAGAAACTTAGTTTCCAACATCCAGAGTGGTGGAAGAAGACTGGTAGCAGTTTTTTATTATTGCTGTGGTTCCAGGGACACTTTTTCTTCTCCATCGGACCTGCCAACTTGGTAGGAATGCTGCTTTGGTTACTACTTGGAGGACTAGACCAATATGACACATGGCATTGCTTTCAATAGCTTGAAGCCGCTGCTTGGGTGGCCTCTGCCTTAAGAAAGACTATCATTTTTAGGTCTCTGCTTCCGAACATCTTAACACTTCAATAGCTTAGAATCTGCCCCCCCCCCCCCAAAACTAGAGTACGCGGAGTATAGTATGAGTGACGCTGAGTCCGGTTATGTCCTTTTTATCTTTGTACTCATTCCGCATTCCGACGCGGTGCTCTGACAAAACAGCAGTAAACGCATCGGAAGGAATCCTGTGCTCACGCACATAATGGTCTGGAGAGGACTCAATGAGGAGTCCTTTCCATGCATTTGACTGATGGTTTGTCAGAGTACAGAGTCAGAATGCAAGTATGAAGATAAAAATGACATAACCAGAATCAGTGTCTATACACCGCTTACTCAGTTTTTTTTTTCTGGAGCTGACAGGTTCCCTTCAAACTATTACATTACACAATCAGGCAGACATTTGTCAGTAAGGAAACGTTCCCTTCTGGCAATCGCCTGCTCGTCAGTGGAGGGGACTGCTGCTTTTACATGCAGCGATCTCCTTTATAGTATGCGGGGGAGCGATCGCTAATGCCGTCCCATCCCACATCACAACTGAGTTTCTGTGAAGTATCTGCTGTGACATCACAAGTGGATTTCAGTCAGGTAAAGCGGCTATGACATCACAACTCTGTTTCCTTGAGGTAATTGATGTGAGATCACAACTGTTTTAGCCTTGTAACGTTGCTGAAAAATCACAAGTGTCATTCTATCATGTAAGTTGCTTTGACATGATTCCAGTCAGGTAAGCTGTGACATCACAAGTGGGTTTCTGTCACCTAACTGCTGTAACATTACAACTGGTCCAGTCAGGTAATATGCTGTGACATCACAGGTGGGTTTATGTCACCTAACTACTGTGACATCACAGATGTTTCAGTTAGGTAAACTATTGTGACATCACAGGCGGATTTTAGTCGGTGTGAGGTAAGCAGCTGTGACATCAAGTTTCAACATACTGTGACCTCCCTCTGTCAGGTAAGTTGCAGTATTATTATAGGTGGGCTCTCTGCTGTGTCATCAGCACTAGTTTTAGTCAGGTAAGGTCAGTGGTTGGCATACAATATACCATGACATTTTCAGTTGGAAATTATGAGGCCTTAATTTTTTTTAGTAAGACTTTATATGTGGCTCACAGCAACCAATCAGTGCCCAGAGATCATTTTTTAAGCTGCTGTAGAAAAATGAAAGCTGCGCTTTTATTGGTTGCCATCCACCACAAAGCCAGTCTTACTGTTAAGTTTTGATAAATGAGACCCTTCCTGTAAGAAACCTGATATATTGAAACATAAAGATCGTGAAGGTTGTTCTGTGCAACATTTACATCTCCATAATATTGAAATTATTCATAATTACTAATATTATTCTACGAGAGAGAGCTACACCTGAACCGTTCTGCCATTTCTACATCCGTAAGCAGCAAGATGTCTCCTACAGTATGTTTTGCTTCAAATCAAAACCCCTTATGCGGTGAAAAATGACTTCTTCAGCTTTATCGTGTGGAAATAAAATCTCATTATAAAATGTGCAGTGTGCTATATATAACAATGCCTCCACCTCTCATAGGCAGACAGGGGATCCTCTGCAGCGAGTCAATGAATCCAGCAGGCCTGCGACAAATGTGTCCATCCACCAAGGTGTTACAGCTGGAAAGAGTGTCCTATGGTTACCTTGAGAAGGACACTTTCTGAATAGCAAGTACTAGATATGAAAGATGAGGGAACAAAACAAGAGGGAAGCCTGGCTACTGGCACCACGGCAAAAAAAAGACCATCCCCACCGGAGTCATCATTCACCAGCATGAAGAATCTAGGAGTCTGCACGAGGCGGCCAGTCATGACCTTGAGGATTCCGGTTTCTTATGTCTGCATTTGGCTGTGGGACAGCTGCAGTGTGATACCAGATCTACAGTCCCCTAGAGATAGACAGGCTCTGGTGCTGCAGCAAAGATACTACCTGGGCAAAGAGCGTGCAGCCATTATTCTCAGCCCGTCCTATATTCATTGAGATAATTCCTGCTAACACAGATGGAAAGGGAACAATTCATAGAAGGTTTTCAAATGACCTATGAACCCTTCATGGTATCATATTGTTGACATAGGTTTCAAGTTATGATTTTATTATTTTTATATTTATATTTTGTATTTCTGAAGAAAAAATGAGATTAGTAAGTACTAGACGTATTTGCTAAAAAATACAACGTCCTGTGTTTAAGGTAAATTATGTACAGAAATATACTTACCTATTGAGCTACATAACCTGCCACTGACAGCAGAGGGCCCTCTGCAAAAATGGTATATAAGCCCCTTGCTCTAAATTAGTACACCCTACAGTAATCCCCTACTTTAGAAATTGTGAGATATAAAACCATAAGTTCTGTCCTTTACATGGAACCTGCTTTAAGGCTAGGGTGACATGTTGATCTTGGCCGCAACACCCGTTGAGCGACAAAGGGTCGTTGTGTAGCACTGGAGACTCCCAAGTTGCAGTGACCCCAGAATTTCAGAAACTCCAGCAGTGTTGGCTTTTTTGTCATTTTTAGGGTTTTGGCAAGCTAAGAGTCACACTGCTACCAGCTCAATAGCTGCAGTGCTACACAGCGATCTTTGGTTGTGTGATGAACATCACTGTGTAGTCCGAGCTAAAAGAGGTTTTCCAGGACTTTTGAACTGAATAAGTCATTGGTATCTGATCAGTGGGGTCTACGCTTGCAGTTTTTCCTAGCCCAAGTGACGATACATTCATCTGTCACGTGGCCTAGGCACAGTTCAGCCCTATAAAAGTGAATGGGCCTGAGGACGATACCAAGTACAACCGTTACACAATGTACGGCGCTTTGCTGGGTAAGCTGAGAGAAGGCAGCAACACTCACACGAGTCAAACAGCTGATCATCAGGGGTCTCAGGTGTCAGACCTTCACCGATCAGGTCATCATGATTTAAATCTTGGAAAACCCATTTAAGGTTGCAGTGGACCCCCTTAGCAAGGGACCCTGGTGCAGCTGAACAGTCCCATACAGTATATGGCATGTCTGTACCTGTGTCAGCTATTTTATTACACTTAAGCCTCAAGCACACGCCCGTACCGTGTTTTGTGGTCCGAATTCGTGGATCCACAAAACACGCCTACCAGCTGTGTGCATTCCACAATTTGTGGAACGGAAGATCTGGCCCTCATTGGACCAGTCCTATCCTAGATATGGACAAGAACAGGACATGTTCTGATTTTTTTTTTGTGGGGCCACGGAACAGAGGTACGGAGGTGGACAGCATACAGAGTACTGTCCGCATCTTTTGTGGCTCTGTTGAAGTCAATGGGTCCACATCCGAGCTGCAAAAAATGTTGCTCAGATGCGGTCCAAGACTACAGTCATGTGCATGAGGCCTTAACAAGCAGTTCATTGCAACATCAGCACAACATCAGTTATTGCAGGGTTATAGCTATAGGAGGTACATAGCTTCACAGCCACACTTAGGACCTGGTGCCTTCCCAAAGCCTCCACTGGTGCATATGAAAAGACACTGTCATAAATGATAAATGGCGACCCCTCTTACAGCTTTTCCATTGAGGGCCAGGCAGTAACTTCGCATTTACAGCTGTAGAACTTTCTACCGATAGTAATCACTTTTGAATGCCATAAACTGCACACTTCTCTTTCTGACTCTTTCACTCAGTCTCCCACTTGTAATAGCCTGGCCTCTTGACACACTTGTCTGCTGCTCATATCCTTATCTTTAATTGGGGATTTCTCTCCTGCATCCCTCATACTCTGGACCACACTACCCTCCATGTGGCAAGGGGCTCTTTGAACCTGGGTATGGCGGTAGTCATATTACATGCACCACATTCTCGGAGGGAGCTTTGCTACTCTTTATCCTGACTTCATGGTTCATGATACAAGAACTGCAGTGATCCTTGCAGTGCAATAGGAGAAAAGCAGTGGCAGCAACATAAGAAAGCAGCGGCATACATATGACTGATGTGAAAGTTGTATTGGTTTTTCCATGCCATCTCAATGAGTTGGCATCTGTAACCGGAGAGGTCAATGGGAAACATTTTCTCAAGTTTTTTTGTTACATTGTGGGATTGCAGTTTGTGTTTGTCTGTGTGTTCTTGTCTCCATATTCCTTCCGCATCTTTCATGTGGTCAGTGATAATCTTCAATATTCTGTAATACTAACATTGAAATTCATTAAAAAGTTGTCCACTTCTGAAAAGTTATATCTGTTTTTGGGACAGCTGTGTTACAATCAGTATGGCCATCAGTATCGGTCACTGATGATCAATGGGCGGTCCAGTGCTGCCTTTTTCAGGACAATGGTCAGCTAATATGTGTATGTCTACCCCTTCACTCAACCAGTGCTGAATGTGATGGGTGGCCCTGTGATTTGAGGCCCCAACAATATATAGCCCACCGCTGATATAGTTTTTCTTGAATGGTAAATCTCAGGGGTGCAACTATAGTAATAGGAGCCATAGCACTTGCTAGCGGCCCAGAGGTTGGGGCGGGGGGACCCGGTCAGTTTCAAGAACACTGTACCTTTTTGTGGGGGATATAAATATAGTGGCTTTTGCTATAATTCAGTTTTTGTGATACATGGTGCTATCATGCATACCGTTAAGCATGGGGCAGACTGGCCATAGACCACACAAAGAAACATCCCAGTGGGCCGATGCCCAGGGAGGCACCTAAGCCCTCCTTACAGCTGCTAGCTATGTAAGTAATGATCTGATGCTCCCAGGGTTAATTAAAACTGGGAGCGTCAAGTATTTATGAACCATGAACCAAGCTGCTGGCCACAGGTGTCCTCCTAAATGCATTTTGGGCTGCTGGGGCATTGTTGTGATGCACGGTGGTATTTGTCTCTGCTGAGGCGGTATTTTGTGCCGCAATATGGTGTTGCTGGCCGCGTCTACTTGTGTTGGCCCACCTACTTGTGTTGGCCCTGTTGTCTGTCAGTTTGGATCACAACATGGGGCCACTTTTGCAGGGCTCTTTATATTTTCAGCCCACCCCTGCCTGTAATTATTGCCTTTTATACTGTGGTTTTAATTTTCTTCCACTAGGTGATGGGGTCCCCATCTTATTTTCCTATGGGGCCCTATGAATTATAGTTACACCACTGGTAAATCTGCCTACAGTAGTAGATGATAAGTCACTTTATCGGCCAGCACGTTTGGGAAGATTTAAAGCAGAACATGATACAAGCATTAATCAGTGCACGGAGAAATTAATGCATTTCATGATTTAAATCAAGTACTAAAAACCGTCAAACGATTGATAGGTTTTTCTCCATCGCAAATTTCCAGGTTTATGAATGTGACAACAATCTCCATTAACACTTTATATTTATGAACTTCCCCCTACGTTGTGCATAATGGCATACACCGGGGAACCAAACACAAAGAAATGTCTGACATATATCATACGCCCTTCCTACGCTTCTGTCAGCAATATCCGAGCAAGTTAAAAAGAGAAATTCACGCTATATAAACAGAGGATCACGAGTTAATCTGGCCATAGACCAAAACAGTATGTTCAGAGGGCCCATTGAAAAAAAGAGCAAGTAACTGGGAGTAAGTAAAGTAAATTGTAAAGGGATTATCCACTATGGAAATTTCTTTTTGTGTGATGGGCTCCCAACACTAAACTGAATACAGTGCATTCTGCTACTGGGACCCCAAGCAAACAACTATAATCTGCAGGACTTGTTCAGTTCCTCTGCCGCAACAGCGAAAATGAAGAAATGCACAGATCCAAAATCAACAGGCTGTCGGTGTAAAGCATGAGCAATTTGAGTCCTCCATATGTTCTTTGTATCTATATAGAGATGTGGCTTCTGAATGGGCAACTACCATATTAATTCAGAATTCTCTTAATAGGGTATTTGAAAATGAATAGTAGCGCTTGAAAAACATTCTGCTGTTTTGCTGTATGCTAATACTCACTTCAGCACCAGGTGAAAATGTTAAAGGAGTTGTCCCGTGAAGACAATCCCTTTAAAGCAGGCATCCTCAAACTGCGGCCCTCCAGCTGTTGCAAAACTACAACTCCCAGCATGCCCGAACAGCTTACAGGTATTAGCCTACAGCAGGGCATTGTGGGAGTTGTAGTTTTACAACATCTGGAGGGCCGCAGTTTGAGGATGCCTGCTTTAAAGCTTTGCTCGGTATCATAATTGGCTGAACCTTTCCGTAAGCTGTATAGTTGGCCATTAACTGCAATGGTGCGAATATGTGGTCTTCGAAAAATGCAGAGAATAGCCAAAGGGATATGGTGCTTACCTAGTGCCACTACAAATATAAGCTAAGATATAACCTTAAAAACAGCAGCACAATCCCTTGGTGTCCTCAGACTGCTGAATGATAAGTGCATGCAGTTGCGAAATGTTACTCTGGATCGCCACTTTTAAATCATATTTAAATGTGAAGGATTGCAGCGCTTATACAGAAGTCATAAAAAATAATCAGCATTTATTGAAATGAACAACAGCGACATTTCAACCCTGTTCTGGGCTTGAAGAAGACCCATCACTTAGTCGAAACATCGCTGTTCATGTTAATAAGCGTAGATTATTTTTCAATACTTCAATACTGGAGTGCTGCAATAATTTCCTAGAAAGAATTCCTGATGCCACTGCTATTGCCACTTTATTCTAGCAATTGACAAGGGTCACTATGATGCAATACCCCAGCCACTGGACATTGATAGTGTATAAGGAAAGCAGAATGCCTTAGACCAGTGAAGGCTAACCTCCGGCACTCCAGATGTGGTGAAACTATGACCCCTAGCATGCTCCAATTATTTCTATGGAGTTATGAGAACAACCAAGCAAGTTTACTTAATGGGAGTTGTAGTTTTACCACAGCTGGAGCGCTGGAGGTTAGCCATCACAGCCTTAGACCAACATTCTGCACAGACCTTATATTACCCGCCACAAAAGGTTCTACAATAGTGTCTAGACTACGTTCTGTTTACTACTGTCACTACCAGAGCTTTGAGACGTTCTCACAGCTCTGTTTCTCCACCCCTGTGATGATGTAACTACTAGAGCTTTGAGACGTTCCCACAGCTCTGTTTCTCCGCCCCTGTGATGAGGTCTTTACTTTCTGTTTCCTTCCTCCCAGCTGTCCCTCCTGTGTTTGATTGCTCTGCCTTTAAACCACCTCTCTTCCTTTGTACGGTGCGGATTATACTACTTCATTTGACCTGTATCTCTCGCTTGAGTATCTTCTCTGGTGTGATATCTTTTCTGGACCTGTGTTCTGCTGAAGCAAGTACTTCGGACATTGTCTGCTGACTTTGGATCTGTTTTCACTGCTGCTGCAGCTCCTTCAGTTAAGTGTGCAGACATTGTGTGTTTCTGTTTGTTTTGCTGACTGGATCCGAGCGACCCGGTTCCGTCCATATACTGAGCAGGGCACCGGTGGCCGTGCCCCTTCCACTACTGTAGGGGTTACAGTGGTCATCAGCCTTAGGTACGCGGGCATGTCTCGATCCACCATCTGGATCTGGACATGGGCTTAGCAGCATAGGGAGAGCTTTTAGGGTCTGACAGGGGTCACCCTTTATGTTCCCTAGTTTGGGTCCGGTCAGTAGCTAACTCACTGTGTATGCTCTTGTTGCTCACATACAGCCGTGACATTATAATCCGCCGAAACCGTCCTTTTTGACATGGATCCGCTTTCTGACCTGGTTGACCGCATGCAGGGTCTTTCTTTGGAGGTAGCGGATCTCCGTCAATCTATGATTCAGCTTCAAGCATTGGGCTCGGCTCCGGCCCATGGAGTCTGTTGCGAGCCAAAGGTCTCACTTCCGGAAACGTTCTCCGGGGGCAGTGAGAATTTTGTTCGCTTCAGAGAGGCATGCAAACTCCATTTTTGCTTGTGTCCCCGTTCCTCTGGTAATGAGGAGCAGAGGGTGAGGATTGTCATCTCCTTGCTCAGGGTAATGCTCAGACTTGGGCTTTTTCACTGCCATCGGGGATCCCTCCCTTCGATCCACAGAAAGATTTTTGTGGCCCTGGGGCAGATATATGATGACCCGGATCGTGTTGCTCTGGCTGAATCTAACTTACGTTTTTATGCCAGAACAAACTGTCTGCTGAGCTTTATTGTTCTGAATTTCGGAGATGGGCAGCTGATTCAGGTTGGAATGATGCTGCACTCCGAGTCAGTTCTGTCATGGTCTCTCAGAGAGATTGAAAGATGCGTTTGCTTTCCATGAGAGACCAACATCTTTAGAGTCTGCCATGTCATTGGCGGTGCGCCTTGACAGGCGTCTAAGAAGAAAGAAGCGAGACCTCTCGGTCAGCCATTGTCACTCTAGGGGCAGTGGTGCGGACTCATTCAGTGTGCAGGGGTCTCATCCTGTCTCGGTCCCCTCTGAGGAGGAGCCTATGCAGCTAGGTCGACTTGCCCCTGATAAAGGAGGATTTAGTCCTCAGAGAATGGTGTGTTTTTGTTGTGGGGGCATTGGTCATTTGGCAAATGTTTGTCCCTCTAGGAGATTCATGAACTGTACTAAGAGTGATAATAAGAGAAAATCCTCAAAGGAAAATCATCAAACTCTGCTTCATCTGCTACCTTGGGCAAAGTTGATGTAGGAATTGGGGCTTTTCCTCTGACCTGCAGTTCTCGTTTTCTCCTTTCTGCCAGGGTGGCGCTAGAGAGCAAAGTCATTTCTTGTGAAATTTTTGTTGATAGTGGAGCGGCCGTCAATCTTATTGACACTCAATTTGTAGCCAGGCATGGTTTTCGGGTTTGCACATTAGAAAAAGATATACCTGTTTTTGCCATTGACTCTGCTCCACTCTCACAGAGATCCCTGAAGGGCATTGTTCACAATATCCGGTTAGCTGTAGGTGACACTCATGTGGAGGATATATCTTGTTTTGTCCTTAACGGATTGCCTACTCCTCTAGTGTTGGGGTTACCCTGGCTCACTAAACATAACCCCACTATTGATTGGCAAGGAAGGCAAATAAATGAGTGGAGTGAGTTTTGTAGAGAGAATTGTCTCACAGCGACTTTTGCAGAGGTATCTACTAAAACTTTGCCATCATTTCTCTCTGATTTCTCGGACGTGTTTTCCGAGGCGGTGTGCAGGAGCTACCTCCTCACCGGGAGTTTGACTGTCCCATTAACCTCATTCCCGGCGCCAAGCTGCCAAAAGCACGCCTGTACAATCTCTCACAACCGGAGAGAATCGCAATGCGAACCTATATCTCTGAGAGTCTCGATAAGGGGCATATTCGTCCCTCAAAATCACCGGTCGCCGCGGGTTTTTTGTTAAAAGAAAGATGGCTCTCTGAGACCTTGCCTAGATTTTAGGGAGCTGAACCGTATCACGATTCGCGATCCCTATCCCCTTCCTCTGATCCCAGACCTCTTCAACCAAATTGTTGGGGCCAAGGTTTTTCCAAATTGGATTTGAGAGCGCGTACAACCTGGTCAGGGTCAGAGAGGGGATGAATGGAAAACAGCCTTTAATACCCCCGAGGGGCATTTCGAGAATCTCGTTATGCCTTTTGGCTTGATGAATGCTCCGGCCGTCTTTCAGCATTTTGTTAACAGTATTTTCTACCATTTAATGGGGAAATTTGTATTGGTGTATCTTGATGATATTTTGATTTTTCCCCTGATGTTCGGACTCATCAGGATCATCTTTTCAGGTTCTGCAGATTCTGCGAGAAAATAAATTATGCGCCAAGCTGGAGAAATGTGTGTTTATGGTATCGGAGATTCAATTTCTGGGTTTTCTCCTCTCTGCTTCTGGTTTTCGCATGGATCCGGAGAAGGTCCGTGCTGTGCTTGAGTGGGAGCTTCCTGAGAATCAGAAGGCATTGATGCGCTTTCTGGGTTTTGCAAACTATTACAGAAAGTTCATTTTGAATTATTCCTCTGTTGTCAAACCCCTCACTGACATGACCAAAAAGGGGCGGATTTTTCCTCTTGGTCGGAGGAGGCGCTTGCAGCTTTTTCTAAGATTAAAGAGAGTTTTGCGTCTGCTCCCATCTTGGTGCATCCCGATGTTTCCTTACCTTTTATTGTTGAGGTGGATGCTTCCGAGGTGGGTGTGGGTGCGGTTTTGTCCCAGGGTCCGTCTCCTTCCAAATGGCGACCCTGTGCCTTTTTCTCTAAAAAACTCTCACCGGCAGAGAAAAACTATGATGTGGGAGATAGGGAATTGTTGGCCATCAAGCTGGCTTTCGAGGAATGGCGCCATTGGTTGGAGGGCCAGGTACCCTATAACCGTTTTTACCGACCATAAGAATCTGGCGTACTTGGAGTCGGCCAAGCGTATGAATCCGAGACAGGCCAGATGGTCTCTGTTCTTCTCCAGATTCAATTTTGTCGTTACATTCCGCCCTGGGATCAAAAATGTGAAGGCTGACGCTCTCTCTCGCTGTTTTCCGGGAGGAGGAAACTCCGAGGACCCGGGTCCCATTTTGGCGGAGGGGTAGTTGTTTCTGCTCTGTATTCTGATTTGGAGGCCGAGGTCCAGGCTGCCCAGACTGAGGCACCTGCCCGTTGTCCTTCTGGAAAGTTGTTTGTGCCTCCTGAGTTACGTCACAAACTCTTCAAGGAGCATCATGATACGGTTCTTGCTGGTCACCCGGGAGTAGAGCCACGGTAGATCTCATTGCTCGGAGATTTTGGTGGCCGGCTCTTCGTAAGTCGGTGGAGGGTTTTGTGGCTGCTTGTGAGACGTGCGCTCGCGCTAAGGTCCCTCGTTCACGGCCTTCAGGTCCCCTTCTCCCCTTACCCATACCTTCCCGTCCTTGGACACACCTGTCCATGGACTTTATCACGGATCTTCCTCGTTCCTCAGGGAAGTCGGTGATCCTGGTGAGTGGTGGACCGTTTTAGCAAGATGGCACATTTCATACCCTTCCCTGGATTGCCCAATGCTAAAACGTTGGCGCAAGCTTTTGTCGACCATATTGTTAAATTGCATGGCATTCCCTCTGATATTGTTTCCGATAGAGGCACGCAGTTTGTGTCCAGATTCTGGAAGGCTTTCTGTTCTCGCCTGGGGGTTCGGCTGTCCTTCTCTTCTGCTTTTCACCCGCAGTCGAATGGTCAGACTGAGCAGCGTCAATCAGAATCTGGAGACATATTTGCGCTGTTTTGTTGCAGAGAACCAGGAGGATTGGTGTTCGTTTCTCCCTCTTGCTGAGTTTGCTCTGAACAACCGTCGTCAGGAATCTTCTGATAAGTCACCATTCTTTGGTGCATATGGGTTCCATCCGCAGTTTGGGACATTCTCGGGAGGGGCTCCTTCTGGTTTGCCTGAGGAGGAGAGATTTTCCTCGTCTTTGTCTACCATTTGGCAAAAGATTCAGACTAATCTAAGAAAGATGAGTGAGAAATATAAGCGTGTGGCTGATAAGAGACGTGTGCCTGGTCCGGACCTGAATGTGGGTGATCTGGTGTGGTTGTCTACAAGAAATATTAAACTGAAGGTTCCCTCCTGGAAATTGGGTCCCAAGTTTATTGGGCCTTATAAAATCTTGTCAGTCATCAATCCTGTTGCCTTCCGTCTTGATCTTCCACGGGTTTGGAAGATACATAATGTATTTCACAGATCTCTCTTAAAACCATATGTCCAGCCCACGGTACCCTCCTCTTTGCCTCCTCCTCCGATTTTGGTTGATGGCAATCTGGAGTTTGAGGTTTCCAGAATTGTGGACTCTCGCATTGTCCGCGGTTCTCTTCAGTACCTCGTTCATTGGAAAGGTTATGGTCCTGAGGAGAGGATGTGGGTTCCGGTGTCGGACATTAAAGCCACTCGCCTCATCAGGACTTTTCATAGGGCTCATCCTGAGAAGGTGGGTCCTGGGTGTCGAGTCCACCCGTAGAGGGAGTACTGTCACTACCAGAGCTTTGAGACGTTCTCACAGCTCTGTTTCTCCACCCCTGTGATGATGTAACTACTAGAGCTTTGAGGCGTTCCCACAGCTCTGTTTCTCCGCCCCTGTGATGAGGTCTTTACTTTCTGTTTCCTTCCTCCCAGCTGTCCCTCCTGTGTTTGATTGCTCTGCCTTTAAATCACCTCTCTTCCTTTATGCGGTGCGGATTATACTACTTCATTTGACCTGTATCTCTCGCTTGAGTATCTTCTCTGGTGTGATATCTTTTCTGGACCTGTGTTCTGCTGAAGCAAGTACTTCGGACATTGTCTGCTGACTTTGGATCTGTTTTCACTGCTGCTGCAGCTCCTTCAGTTAAGTGTGCAGACATTGTGTGTTTCTGTTGGTTTTGCTGACTGGATCCGAGGCGACCCCGGTTCCGTCCATTTACTGAGCAGGGCACCGGTGGCCGTGCCCCTTCCACTACTGTAGGGGTTACAGTGGTCATCAGCCTTAGGTACGCGGGCATGTCTCGATCCACCATCTGGATCTGGACATGGGCTTAGCAGCATAGGGAGAGCTTTTAGGGTCTGACAGGGGTCACCCTTTATGTTCCCTAGTTTGGGTCCGGTCAGTAGCTAACTCACTGTGTATGCTCTTGTTGCTCACATACAGCCGTGACAACTACATGGAACTGGTCGTCACCAATTATTATGTAATACCAGATGTAACAGCATTAATAAAAATAATAAAATGAATAGTACTTAGCAATACTGCTACTAATAATAGTGTTCTGTGCAGCCTGACAGACACTATTATCATCAGATATGTGTAAAGAGTAATGAAACCATCAAATGTAATTGTTCCCAAGTAGACTTCAAGTCGAATGTTTACAACACATTTAATTATTCAGTAAAATAGCACATTAATTAATTATCAGTAAGTCATTTCTAGATTTACATACAATGTATAATTAGTACAAACGTGTGTAAATGATGACAAAATCCGTGACTAGTCCTGTCCTCACACATCTACTTTTAGAAAGTCACAATATACATATTAATAGAATAGTGATGAGACATCATGTCTAAAAGTAGCACTGTACAAAGTACACTAAGTTAAAAATTAATCTTACAGTAGTATTCTGTATAAGATGTTCTATCAGTCCTAAGTACAGTGAAGCTCTAAAGCTACTTTAAGTGTTAAAGCGTACTCAAATTTGCTTCATTGTAGAATCATAACTGTGCAGAAGCAGATCTTTTTTAGGCTTCCCTAATGTTTTCCATAGCCACATTATTCCCTATTTCATTTGCACAGCTAGATACATTTCTATCACAAGCAGGGGGCATCTCCCTTCTGTGGAATCTGCCAGTACTGTACGTAGTGACCTCACTTCCCTTACTTACCACTATTTTTGTTTTTTTTTAGCTCAGAAATCTGATAAGGAGAGGGGAAGATGAGACTTACAGACACAGAGAAAATCTTCTTTTCAAAATCTTTTTCAAAAGCAGTTCTTCTATCTGGCTCAGGGGCTCAACTAACTCTGTCATGTCCCCATTTCCTGTGAACCATATTCTATGTCTATTACTAGAGATGGGTCTAGCCTAACAACAGGCAGTGGACTGCAAGTTAAGTTAAAGTGTGACCCCTAGTGGTCATGACTTTATAGATTTTTTCTCAAGTAGATGCAGGCATTTTTTTTTATTACCTGATTTTGAAATTTGATATTTACAGCATTCTCTATTAAATTAAATTAAATTAAATTGTGTAAAAGATCATTGACTCTTTAAGGACCTTTAAGAACCTGTTGAGAGAAAATTCAGTGTTAAATGAGGCACAATGCCTTGTAGGGTTGGCTCAACTAGATGTAATACCTTGCACTTAGTGAACTGCTACTTCATTCCGCAAAAAAAATATTATTAATCCATAGGCAAATAAGCATTATGTGCACTGGGCGGACCGAAGCAACTCTGTGCACCCGTGGGCCTACTTGCTTCACCTTTTAGCTCCAAAATGAACTTCTTGATTGACAGGGACAGCTTCTTGCATAGTTATCTCAACTGGCTCTGCTAATCAAGAAGGAACGGGGGTCTGCAGGGGAAGCAGGAGGAACAAGGGTACACAGAGTGGGTTGGGCCCGCTGTCAGTGCACTTAACTGCTCATTTGCATATGGATTAAAAATAGGTATCATTATGTTTTGCTGAGCTAGCCCTACAAGGAAGGCATTGTGCCTGGTTTAACAGCGACATCCCTGGTAACAGATTCCCTTTAAGGTCTTTTTACATGGGCCTATGAATGCTCATTCCTAATAAATGGCCCATGTGAATGCAGTGCTGATCAGCTGACACTGAGCTTGTTTGTCCCATGACAGTCCTCTGTGCAGCCCATAAAATCATTATTTGTCAGCTGCACATGTTCTTGTGTAAAAAAGGAAGTGCTGTCCACAAACACAGGAACTGTATAGGGATGATCAATCATATTATTACCCATCATTCATCCCCTGAGGGGGCTGTGCATAGCACAAAGATTTGAAGGGCAGCAAAGAGGAAATTCCTTGTCAGGTATGTCTTCTCTCAACATGTTACTGTCATGTGTTATGGGTATTAGCCAGGGCTGGCCTTAGGGGTGTGCGACCTGTATGGTATTATACTTGCAAAGTAAAGTGGGCACTATCTGTTAACCAGCTCACATGAGCGTCACTTCCCTTCATCTCCTGAACCTCTATCACAGGCCTACTATGTGCCACAAAATTTCAATATTGATAGAACATTGCAGAGGACTGTTCCCCTGCTTAATGTGCAGTAAAAAACAGCGGAGGATTCCTGGCACCCCTCCCCGACACAGCACCACATATGCTATCTGCAGCACTTGTCTGAATGCTCCCAGATCTGCATGGATCTCACCAAAGTTATGCCCAGAGACTGACATCCATCAAGTAAGTGTGACTGTATGTGTAACTGTATGTAGGTAGCTAGATATAGACATTTATTTATATATATATATATATATATATATATATATATAGAGGTGGACAATGGCAGATAATGGCCCTTGTACACTAATATTTCAGGGGGCCCTTCTTCTATCTGTGGCTGCATAGATATATTTTATTTAATGTAATCCATACTTCACACACACTGGACACATGGTGTGAATATGTCACATACTCGCCACTCATGCACTAGGTGAATAACTCATACTCATACATTAGACACATGATGCCTATACGCACTCATACTAGACATGTGCGGAACAAATGCCATACATTGAAGCATTGCCCTGCTAAGTGCCACCTCGTCATGCTAATATAAATATTGTATGCCATTCTTTTCCGTCTTAGCGTCCCAATAAGAAGTACTGTCTGGCCCATTTAAAGTCTGGTCCTGCTCTCTGGATAATATAGAACTTACAGTCATTTTTAAAAATTTGCCCATTGATGTGATACAACAAAAAAACAGCAAGGGGCATGTTTTTTTTCCCAGATTGTCTGAGGCATAAAGAGGTACCGTTAAAGGTCCCATAAACACCTATGGGTGCCCTATGATAGTTAGTCTGGTACGTTCAGAGGAATTTATTAAAACCCTTACCCAAGTTTTCTGGCATAAAAAAGTCTAAATTAGCAACTTTTTGGGTTTATTTGCATCCTGCTTGCCACTTTCAAAAAAGTATATTTAATATCAGAAAACTGGAGTAAATTATACCTGAAATCTAGGAGCTGCTGTAGATTGGACTGTGAGGAGTAGGAAAATGAAAAAAAAAATACTGATCTAGACTCCTTATCTGCAGTACTGCTCATGTATTACTGCAGTTAATTGTCCAAGATTGTGGGGATAGATTTCCTTTTAAGGGGAGTAGAACTCTTAATAACTGTGGCACATGTTACAGTAGAAGAACTCAGATTAACATTGGGATATAAAATGCTGATACTAAAGAGGTTTTACAGGGTTTACATACGGCCTATCCTCAGAATAAGTCATCTGAGATTGGCAGGGATCTGACTCCTGACAACCATGATGATCAGATGTTGGAAGAGGCTGAAGGCTCTGTAAGTGTTTAGGCCTTTTCCTAGGCCATCACGTTTATTAGTCACCTGGCCTTGGCACAGTTCTGTTCCATTCAAGTGAACAATGTATGGCACTGTGCTTGGTAAGCTACGAGGAGGCTGCAGTGCCCATTGGAGCTTTTCAAACAGCTCATGGGCAGGGATGCCAGAGTAAGACCCCCACCTATCTCATATTGATGACTTTTAATATGAAAATCCTGGAAAACACCTTTAATAAATTCCCCCCATTGTTTGAAACAGTGCACCCAAATGCTTTTCTTTATCTCAGGGGGCACTAAAACATAGTTACGCACAGAGAGACTATCACCTAAGGCCAGCCCTGGTGTTAGCTATGTATCTTTGGTCAAGTATTGATCTAACTTTTCATATATCTGGACCTTCAGCAACTCACTGTGTAACTGATTGCACTCAACTTGCAACCTCTTCTCTTAAGGATGACACCTCATGAATCCAGTCGCCAAAACCTTGGCATTCAGCTGGCATTGGTGGGTAAAGCGAATGGTGGCTGAACATTTTCCATGTATCATTATTTGGCACACATTCAAACATGTCCTCCACTAGAAGAGCTTTCACTAATAGGTGACCCTGGAGCATATGGCCATAGGTTGTCCAATTGAGATAACCGCTTTAGAGTGAATTTGCCCACATACGGTATATATTATTTCAGAATATATTTTTATAACCATGACTGTATTTCTTCACTTCTTCAAATTCCGTGTAAACACACAGATTTAATACATTGAGGCTCGCCTGAAGTCTCCACTACAGCGCTTTGCAGTCTCCACTACAGCGCTTATACACTGAGCACAATGATAAAACAGCATGCAGTAAGCTCTTAAAGGCAACCTGTCACCTGGTTTGAGTCCAAACCTACCCATATCAAAACCATCTATCACTGAAAAGTATAGTAAATGAAGACATACAGTAACTTACCAGTAGAATTGGGCACTTGTGCATTGCGCTGATAAAGCTGAGGACAGAACATTTCTCTTCACTGTACATGTACCTGATGCCAGCGCTGGATTCATCTCCTGATAAGTTACAGTAGATTTTCACTTTCTATACTTTGCAGAGACAGATGGGTTTCATATGGACAGCTTTGGAACCCTAAACCCCAGCTGCATAAGGACTTACTGGACCCAAACCAAGTGATGGGTTTCCTTTAAGTTCCTTTTAGTGGCATAGATAGACTGAGGGACATATATGAAACTTTTCTTTGTCGCAGCAACCACTCATAGTACAGCTTTTGTTGGCCACAGATTAACCAATCAGAGCATAATTCAGTGATAAAAGCCGCTTACAGGCTCTGATCTCCACAATCTCCACAATTATTGTGAGCTAAGATCAGAGCTTGTACCCTGATGCCCCTGCATGTACCATGTCCTAATTATACCGCTTCACAAGCTGAATGTTATCGCACCATGCAGTAAATTTAAAGCATTGAGTTGGCGGGGGCTCAGGAACTGACATACAGCGGTTTATAGAGGGACAGAGCTCCCTCTTTACACCATTGGGCCCCCGAGATGCAATTGCAGGGTCCTGATGATTGCCATAGCATCCAGAGGCCTTAAAGAGGCCTCCAAGCCTGACGCATACTGAAGCCTACCAGGCCCTGCACTGTAAGTGTAAAACTGCAATTGTACAACACAATTGATGACTATTTCAGTGTATTGTACTAACCATCAGATCACTAGATCTTAAAGTTCCCAAAGTGGGACTTTAAAAAAAAAAGGGGGGAAAAAACGCTTTTTCCCATATCTGCTCATAAACTACACATAACTGGTATCACCGCATCCATAATGATCTGATCTATTATTGAATGAATTTCTGTTTTTGTCACCTCACCTCCAAATATTGAACAACCAGTGTATGTAATGTTCCACAAACAGGGGTTCTTGTCACACCTCTTTTCAATAATCCTAAGCTAACAGTGGACTAGTAAATATAAGACATAACTTTTAATGTTAATTTCTATAAAAAAAATTCCCATAAGAAACAAGTGCATGGTGAGAACAAAAAAGTCAGTCATCTGCCGTCCGCCAGAATTCAAAGCCTGGACAGAAAGTGACTAACAAAGCTCATTGTCCAGCTAAAATCAATACCAACAATAAGGGGTGGAATGGTAGTGTCTACTCGCCGTCCACCAGATCTGAAGGTGGGCGGTAGCGTGGAATCCAAATACCGTCCACCCAATATTAACAATGGGCCGCGACGCCCACACAGTGGCGGCAGATAGTGGTCTTACCTGCCGCTCAGAACAACAATGGTGGGTATCCGGGCCAACATACCACCAGAACGCATAATTCAAATACAGAACAAAAATTGCCTTACCGCATTCAGTGTATGGCATGTAACAAATTACCCTGCGGATGATTCAGGCTTAAGGTCCAAGGTAAGTCCACCAGTTTCAAAGGTCAGATGTCCGTGTCAGTGGCTAGTGTATCTCCTGAATGACCCTAATGATAAATCTCTACCTGACATGGGGATAGGGTCTATTCTTCCTCCTGCCTACTGACCCCATACAAATCCTGTCCCTGTCAGGGGCCTAAAAAGGCTACAATCCCCCTCACCTCCCAAATAAAGGTCATATGTACCCCAAAATGGTACCAATAAAAAATGAAAGTCCATCCTGCAATAAGCAAGCCCTTATATAGCATCATTGATGGATCTTAGATAAGGCGATGCAAAAAAAAAAAGGATTTTTAATTTTAAAAAAATGGTTTTGTGATGCAAAAGTAGTAAAATATGAAAACATAACAAATTTGGTAGCACCATATTTGTATCAACCTGCAGAATAAAGTCATAATATTATATAAACTGTATGGAGAACCCCAAAAAAAAAAAAAAAAAAAAAAAACACTGACATAATTGCAATGTTTGCCAACCCCAACAAGCTTTTCGGGTATCCTTCACCCCCGGATGAAGGATCGCCGAAACGTGTATTGGGTTGGCTCCATCCTGGACAGAGACACAATATGGGCAATTGACCATCTTTACTATTTTCTTTATGGCTATTGTACTTTGCAATTGTTACCCTTGTGTTCTCATCCACTGATGTCGCCTATTCTTTTCCCTGCAACTCCTTTTAATATTTCTCAATAAAGTATCTAATGAATTCCAGTGCAGTCTAACATCTTTTTGATAGGTTTCTTAGTTGTTTTTTTTTTTTGCTATAGGCACTTTTGCTTATTATAGCAATACATGGTCACTTCCTCTGTTGTACCATTTTGATGGTGCCTCTTTCGGGCAGCCATTATTGAGTTTAATGGTCATCTTACTGAGTCATACATATAGGCTGGTGCAATAAAGAGGTCACCGTCTGGTCTGGTCACTAATGCAGCCAATGATTGGCTTAGAGGGCAGTCTAAACCATATCCCGTATGTCACGCCCAGTACCTGGAGGTGAATTTCGACAAGGATCACACCAGGGTTAGAATTGTTTTTTTTTTGTTTGTTTTAACCCATTCTGACCTGTTTTAAAATAAAATTATTGAAACCACTTTCAGAAAGCATGGTGAGCATTCACATTACAGAAAAAAAGAGACATTAGAAAAAATGTTTTGCCTGTTGCTAACACAAAGAATAATGGCATCGCTTAAAACCCTATTAAGCATATACCGCTCAAGTGAGCCATATGGAGATACACAGTGGAGAGAGTTTTCACACCTTACAGGATACAGTCAGGCTTTTTATACACGCCATATCATTTATTTCATTTGCCCATTTACGGCTTTCATAAAATATTCCAGTGCTAGATATCATGTGGCCAAGGACAAGTATTCACTAGTGGCTTCCCTGGGCAGCCGGAGACCATTCCCTGAAGCACTTAATAATTAACTTTGATTTTTATTTCTCTTAACCTCAGGGTTTAAAATACTGACAAGAATTTTAAAAAAATGATACAATATGGCAAGCGCACCAGATTGCAGAAGAAAACCCTTTCCCTCCTCATGTCCTGGAGCAGCAGCCATACTATAAGTCTTGCATTTGTTCTTAGTGTGTAAGACACAGAATGAAAAATGTTCCCAGCACTTGTGGTGATTTCCCAATAAACAGAGCAGTGAGAACTGAATATCCGCCATGTATCTGGAAGTTTATCCAGCTAACATGTGCAGTTGATACACTCGGCTTGTGTACGCTCTCAGCTGACTTGACAGCTCCTCCATCAGGAAAAACACCAATTATGGAGCGATATAAAAGCGCCGTTTGTCACTGTCTCTATTCAACGTGTTCTCCTAGAAATCAAATAAAAAAAAGGTTGTTCACTGTTTGACTTAAAACAAAAATACTATTCCCCGTTGCTACAAGTTCCTTCCTTGTGCTCTTAAAATCTGCAATGTTAATAATAGAGAATATTAAGAAGCAGCAGAAGGCGCTTACAGAATTGTGCATTATCTTATGAAGGCTTCTCCAGGAGAAAGCTTCTTCTCACCCATAGCCAATTCCTAAAGGCAGATTTTTTTTTTTTTTTTTTTCTTTGCACAGAACATAATAGATTTTTTTTTGTGGTTATTTCTAGTACACAATAATAACCTGCATTGAGAAATGTGTTTTACTAAGCATATCAGCAAATAGGATTGTGCTCTGATGAGTCAGCTGCTCTTCTCCTCTTCAGATTCTGATTGATGGAGAGGGAGCGGACTCGCACGGACCTGTGCAGCAGTCAGGGAGTTAAAACAAGAATTGTGTTGTAGCTGAAGGGAATGCTCAGGTCTTGTGAGCAAGGAGAGCATGGGAATGTGGAATTACTGCAGGCTTCATTAGGGTCAATGGGGAAATACAAACAGCTGAGTTAGAAGCTGTAGCGGGCTAAGGTTGAAAGGTTGCAGCAATCTTAGTGAATACAAGGGTTCCCATTAAAAAAACGTAGATGCTACCTCTTACCACCCCTTTTACTGACCCCCACTGGACTGCATTCATGCAACTGCTTAATAAAAAGCTTTCCCAAAACTGCCAGGGCCGCCCACTCATATCAGGGTTTCCATGGAAACTGCAAAGCAAAAAATAGCTTTTTTCTTGTGCCTGGTATTCTCTACGTGTACATGATAATCCTCCAGCCTTTCCTTGGAAAGCGAAGAGGGGAATCTAGGGATGAAGAGAGCAAAGACTGGAAAGAGAGGAGTCAGCATGATTTAAGAGAGTAAGGGGAACACAATGGCATGATGGTAGACTGTTCAGTGAAATGCCAGGAGCACAACCCTAAATCTTCAGGTCAAAGCAGGATATATACCTGGCAAGGGCTGAAAGATTAGGAAGAGCAAATGCATTACAGTAAGGCAATGAAGACGCAAATGAGAAGCATAAAACACTTAAAATATTGGAGTCAGCAAGCTAAGGGCAGCGAGTATAAAACCTAATGGACTGTCTGTAAACCCTTGTGTTCTGGTAATGGGTCTTCCACAGTATGCATTAAATAGCACACGTCACCATTCTAGTAGTGAATTTTTGATTAAGATGAAAAGTTATAATGCTATTAGGACAAAAATTAAAGACAAATAGGGCGAGTGAGGTCACTGATATGACATGAAAGCGCTAATGCTTCCCTGCTAAAATAAAACATAATTATTAGTAAACATAGGAAGAGGTGTCATTTAAAGCTGTTGTACCCCAATACAACATCGCACAGATGAATACAAGAAGTAATAGATATTATTAGATCAATATGCCCCTTTCTCCCTCTAGCAGCTCATTCCTCCTTCATTTTCTGCTTCCCCATACTGATGGCCTATTCTCAGGATAGCCATAAGATTCTAAAGAGAGTATGGAGACAGAACGTCCTTTCTGTGAGGTTTATTCCAGATGCGATGTTTCGGCTAACATGCGTTTTTCAAGCCTTTCGGCTTATTAGCCGAAACGTTGCATGTGGAATAACTCTCACAGAAAGGACGTGCTGTCTCCATACTCTCTTTATTATGTCTTGTGGATAGCCGCCTTGTTAGGGGAATCTAACCACTTCCCCTGGAGACGTGCACTCACCACCAGATTTACCTGGGTGTGCTGGCTTTGACTTTTTGATATTCTCAGGATAGGTCATCGGTATCAGATTGGTGGGGGTCCAACTCCTTGCACCCGCGCCGATCAGCTGTTTGAAGAGAGGGCAGCGCTTATATGACATTGCTATTGCAGTGTTGAGCAGATGTATGGTAATTACAGCTCCTCACTGATTCACTTGAATGGGAAGGAGCAGTTGTAGTTACACTATGTCCCAGTCAAGTGAATGGGATGAGGGAGCTATAATTACACCTGCTCACCACTGCAATGGTGACAGAAAGCAGGTAAACAGTGAAGATATGGTGGTGCTCACAGGAGCACCCCGTTCTCATCATACAGCTGATTGGTGGGGATGTCGGGAGTAGGACCCCCACCGGTCTGATGTTGATGACCTATTCTGAGAATAGGTCGTCAATATGGGGAAAGCAGAAAACCCCTTTAAGTGAGGCTGATAGTAATCTTGTCTCTCCAGATGGACTTAGCAGAAAATGTTAGTTTAGCAGAGGGGTGGGCAGAGAAAGAAGCATTTTCTCTGATAAGAGATATTACTAATGTACTGTAGATAAAGCTGTAGTGACAGTGATTTTGGCGAATCACCAAAAAATCGATATGGCTGAAGAGAAGGCAACTTATATACAGATATTGTTAGAGTTTACAGCATTGTTCCTTTTACTAAGAGAAGTTCATGTGAGGTTAGTAAAGACATAACTTGTGCCAGTCAAAAGTGTAATGCAGTAGTGCAGGAAAAATATTATGTGAGCGATGTGCTAATCCTCATTTCAGCACCATGGACAGGGAATGTTATAGATTTGCTCAGTACATTAAAGGGATTGTCCGGGCTCTTACTATTGATGGCCTATCCTCAGGATAGGTCATCAATATCAGATTGGTGGGGGTGCAACACCCCCCGCCGACCAGCTGCATGTGGAGATGGCGCGGACAGTGCCGTCTCCTTTCTCTCTTCCTGTTCGCGACTGCTGTCTTTGGCAAAGCCCATAGCAGCAGTGGACAGAAAGAGAGATGGGCGACGGCACGTGCGCACTGAACTTACCGTCTCCTCATACAGCTCATCGGCGGGGATGCCGGACCCCCACCTATACTGAGGATAGGTTGTCAATAGGAAAAGCCCAGGCAACGCCTTTAAAGGGCTTTTCCCAGAATGGAGATGAATGTCTTATGGTTATAGGTGTTTATGCGTATTGCACACAAAAATAACTGTGTTTTATAAGCAGTTTCCTGTTGTAATTATCACTACTACTAAAATCAAAATGTCACCAGTAAATACAGTACAGTCGCTCACTTGCTGTAATGTCTATTCATCCATTTCTCAGTTATGTCTAATTACCCATAGAGCCACCACAGCACCCACAGAGGTTGTGACCCAGTTTTCATCTTGATTTCCAGCTGGTTGACAGCCAATACCAACTGAAAACCCGGATAGTTTTTATTTTGCAGAGGAATATCCCTTAAGAATGAAATATCCCTTTTTTTTTCAGATTAGCTATTCTGTGAAAGGGTTAAGTAAGACAGACCTGCGAGCAGCAGCGTTAGAGATTTAATGAAAGACCTTTGGACTTGTTTCTCGTATCTAGCTATCAAATTCCGACACCGCAACCAAAATCCCCCAGTACAGAATGTTAGCTACGCTGCTTTGGGACGAAAAAAGGTTATGAACCCAATTTATTTTCTGTACACCTGAATGGACAGACATCTTATGTAGGCCTCTAGGGGACTCCTGGTCATTGTAGTCACCAATCTTAGAATGAGCCTTTCTCCTGAATGTGATGTGCTCATTAACGAAACACACACAGAGCCATTAATGCAAAAATGACTACTATTGCCTGGCCGAAAGGAGCCATAGGTGCGTCTCTCTTAATGAGACAGTAATGACATGGTAAATGAGCTATTTGCTTTCAAGAAATACTGAAAAGAAGAAACTGAAAGATTGGTTTCTTATGCTCTGAATGCAATTAATTATCTGGTTCTTAGCTGCCTGCTCACTGATGCACAATGTGTGGTGCTACATTGACTGGTAGAACATGGAGTCAGGGACTGATCAGCTACTCATTCAGCTACTCCAAATAATAATGAATTGTCAAAGCAGCAATTGTTTCACCCTGGTACCAACCAATAGAAATCTATTCTGCCAGGCAGGAATTTATAGGACCTGCTTAAAATGTTTATGTTTAATATTAAAGGGCATCTGTATTTATGAAACTGGCTGACCTGTTGCATCCTGGCACTTGAAGGCATCTGTGTTGGTCCCATGTTCATATGTGCCCACATTGCTGACAAAAATGAAGTTTTATTATATTAAAATGATCCTCTAGGAGCAATGGGGGCTCAGCTCTCTCTGAAACTGCTGCATCCTCTACGCTTTGATTGACAGGCCAGGCAAGGTGATCACACCTGGCTCTGACTTATCCTAAAGTCAGTCAAAGTGGAGAGGGCACAGCAGTTGCAGAGAGAGCAGAGTCTCTAGGAGTAACGTCGATACCCCCATTATTCTCAGTAATGCAGACACATATGAAAAGCCATCATAGATGTCTTCAGCTGCCAAGCGCACATGCAACAGGTCAGCCAGCTTTATAGGTACAAATCTATTGACATATGTCCTTTAAACATATTTTTAATAAAACAAGATGACACTTAGGGGGGATTTATAATTTTTGCAGGATTCTGCATTGCTGTAATTTGCTTCAAATTTATCAAATGTTGCACGGTGTTTGATAAATTTGGTGCATCTTTAAGCTAAACACTTCTGTCTTGATATGTTGCTCCACTTTCTACGTGACCCCTTTACTGGAGTAAACCTTCCACCATTTTTGCACCTTTGATAAACCTAGTTTAAAGGCTGTGGACAACTTTGGGGCCAAGTTTTTTTATTATTACATTTTACTCCTTTTGGGTTACAAATAATTTCTTCAATAGGTCTTTAAAAAATGTTCAGCACCTTTCTCTGTACTGAGGTCAGTCTAGTATTTCTGTTCACAGAGAGTCCTATCAGAAGCTCTGACAGCTCATGTGTAGTCCTTATCCCTGAATTCCCGACAGCCCTTAAAACTCATTAAAGCCATATTCTTATAAGTTTGATAAGAATTGAGCTATAATTAGTGTTTATCAACTGTCAGAAATTCATAAGGGAAAAACATCAGCTGTCAGGGCTTCTATCTGACAGGACTGACTGTGAACAGAAAGCCTGTTAGGGTACTTTCACACTAGCGTGTGTATTGAGTTCCGTCATAGAACGTATCAGTTTTGTCCTAATGCATTCTGAATGGAAAGCATTCCGTTCAGTATACATCAGGATGTCTTCCGTTCCGTCTCTTTTACGGTATTTGGCTGGAGAAAATACCGCAGCATGCTGCAGTATTTTCTCCAGACAAAATTCCGGAACACTTGCCGGATTGGCATTCATTTCCAAGTGTTCAGGAAATTGCCGCATTGACAGGTCCATTTTTCCAGTCTGCGTATGCGCAGTCCTTTAAAAATGTGAAGAAAAAAAATACCGGATTTCCGGATGACACCGGAGAGATGGTATTTCAATGCATTTGTCAGACGGATCCGGAAACAAATGATATCCATTTGCATACGGATTTCCGGATCCAGCAGGCAGTTCCGGCAACAGAACTGCCTGCCGGATCCTCACAACGCTAGTGTGAAAGTACCTTTATTCCATGTTTCTTGAACTGCAGGGCAGCTGCTGATGCAAGATGTCTGGCACATATAATCAGAAGATAAAAACAGAGTTTTAAGAATTAATTTTCTAAAAAAGCCATAGTTGCACCTGCCTGCAAATGCTTCCACTGATGCTCTGGAGTCTTCATCACCTGAATATGAGGTAATTGGAATCAGGGATTCCCAGTTCTGGGGCAAAAGGGACCTCAGCAGCAGCACACAGTTTGTGATCAAGATACATCCTTCCCCATCAACTGTTTGTGCATTGCTATTGCTTTTATCTATGACGTCTCATCTCAATCCTGACCTTGGCATTGTTCCTGACTACAATCCTGCCTTGTCCTTTTGTGTTGTTTGCCTGATACCTGTATCCTGACTACATTCCTGGATACTCTCTTGCTAGTTGTATTTTGTATCTCCTTATTCCTGTATCATCCATGACTCGGTTCCAGTAGTACTACTGCCACAACCTGTTACTGATCTGCAGATTGTGGCCTGAGAAGCCTCCTGCAGCAAAGTCCACATTTCCTTACAAGGATTATGGGTGAAGACCAAGAGATTGTGGTTTAGAGAATGCACTTCCTGGTACATGACAGTAATAAATTCCCCTTAATGGGCAATATTTTATTCACTTAGATTAGCTAAGGAATGAGTTCTGATTCGTTCCTAATTTCTGAGGACGGATATGCTAAAACATAGTGTGGGGAGTCGCTCTGGTAGACAGCGGTGCGGGTGCAGTACCGAGGCAAAACAAAGAGTCCAGGATGTGCAATAAACAGTGTTTTATTCCCACTGACACAAAAATACACAGCAAACAGTCTTTCGGTGGTAATTCACACATGTCAGAAACAAGGAGGCAAAACAAAACAGGCCAACATAGGTTCAGTCACCTGGGAGGTGTAGGTGCAGGTTCGCACCAGGCTGTCGGCCCAGCCGCAGGAGAATCCACTTTCAGGTAGCCAGGAACAAAAGCCACCTCCTTGCTGAGCTCTTTCCTCCAGGACAGAGAACTCCAGAGCCCTGTTAGCAGGCTCCAGGATAATCACCACCTCAGACACAGCTGCTGGCTGTGTTTTATACCCAGCCCAAAACCAGGACTGGATCGTGGGGAGCAGCCACCCACCCTACACTTTAGCTGCTCCCGGTAAGAGCCGGCCCGGATCGGCTTTGCAGCCATGCTATTTAACAGAGTCAAACAGCACTAGCTGCTGCAGACAAAAAACCGGCTCTTACCTCACCGAGGCCAGCAACCTCTGTGACACGTACCTGCCATCAAATATGACACCTTGCACCCTCTTACACACCCCCTTTGTTCAACCCTGAGGGGTGAACACACGTGAGGCAGTGGACGCGGGACAGGGCATCTGCGTTACCCTGCAAGCGGCCTGCCCTGTGTTCCACGGAGAATTTGAAATTTTGAAGGGATAGGAACCACCTGGTGACCCGAGCATTCCTCTCCTTGGCCTGACTCATCCACTTGAGAGGGAATGGTCGGTCACCAGACGGAACCTCCTCCTAACAGGTAGTAGCGGAGAGATTCGAGTGCCCACTTGATAGCCAGGCACTCCCTCTCCACTATACTATATCTGGACTCGGCGGGACTGAGCTTACGGCTCAGGAAGACAACGGGATGTTCTTCCCCGTTGACCTCCTGAGACAGTACCGCACCGAGGCCTACCTCCGAGGCATCGGTCTGTACGACAAACTCCTTGTTGAAGTCGGGTGTCACCAAAACCGGGGACCCACACAGGGCCGACTTCAACGCGGAGAAAGCCTCCTCCGCCTTCTCACTCCAGCTAACCCTCCCAGACTTTCGCCCCTTCAACAGGTCTGTCAATGGCGCTGCTATTGTGGCAAAGTGGGGCACAAACCTCATGTAGTATCCTACAATCCCCAGGAACGACTTTACCTGCCTGGTGGTGACCGGTCGGGGCCAGTTACGAATGGCCTCTACCTTAGTTACCCGAGGTTTGATGACTCCCCGCCCGATTACATATCCCAGATATTTGGTCTCTTCCAACCCAATCGCACACTTTTTTGGATTGGCGGTTAGTCCAGCTTTCCTCAGGGCATCCACTACCGCCTGCACCTTGGCTAAATGGCTTTCCCAGTCGGTGCTGTGGATGACTACATCATCTAAGTAGGCCGAGGCGTACCGACGATGTGGTCGCAGCACTATGTTCATTAACCTTTGGAAAGTGGCGGGGGCGCCATGCAGGCCAAAGGGTAACACCTTGTAGTGATACAGGCCCTGCGGGGTAACAAACGCGGTTTTTTCCTTAGCCGACTCCGTTAAGGGTACCTGCCAGTACCCTTTAGTGAGGTCCAGCACAGAAAAATAACGGGCTTGTCCTAAATTTTCAACAAGCTCGTCCACTCGGGGCATGACATCGAGCTTCAACATTAACTGCACTTCCTCCGCGATGGCCCGCCGCCGAGCCTCGGGTACCCGGTATGGTTTTAACCGGACCTTGGCCTGAGGCTCAGTGACGATGTCATGTCGGATGAGAGACGTGCGGCCAGGGAGGTCTGAGAACACATCCGTGTTCCGACTGAGGAACTCCCTGACTTCCTGAACTTGTTTGGAAGACAGGCTGTCTGCAATTTTTACCGTGGTTACGGCTTCACAGGCCTCGAACTGTGGGGCTGGACCCTTTTCACCTAGAAGCCCTGGTCGGGGGCTGTGGTCGTCGGCCGCGTCCCTATCTTTCCACGGCTTAAGTAAATTCACGTGGTACACCTGCTCCGGCTTGCGCCGCCCTGGCTGGTGCACCTTGTAATTTACTTCCCTACCTTCTCGATCACCTCATAGGGGCCCTGCCACCTAGCTAGGAATTTGCTGTCAAGGGTGGGTACCAGAACCAAAACCCGATCTCCCGGATTGAAGTCCCGCACTCGAGCCTGACGATTGTACACCCTACTCTGGGCCTGTTGCGCTGCCTCCATATGCTCCCGGACCAAAGGCAACACCCTTTCCATCCGTTCCTGCATCTGGGCGACATACTCAATGACACTTTTGTGGGGGACAGGCTGTTGTTCCCATGCTTCCTTGGCGATATCCAACAGGCCCCGAGGGTGTCTGCTATAAAGCAGTTCGAAGGGCGAGAACCCAGTAGAGGCCTGGGGCACCTCTCGCACTGCGAACATGAGATAGGGCAGAAGCAGGTCCCAGTCCTTCCCATCTCTAGACACCACCCTCTTTAGCATATTTTTTAGAGTTTGGTTAAACCTCTCCACAAGACCGTCTGTTTGCGGATGGTAAACGGACGTCCGTAACTGCTTTATACGCAACAACTTACACAGTTCCCTCATTACTTTGGACATAAAAGGGGTCCCTTGGTCTGTCAGAACCTCTTTGGCAGGCCCACACGGGAAAACATCTCCAATAACTCTTTGGCAATGAGCTTAGCTGAGGTATGTCGCAGAGGCACCGCCTCCGGATACCGAGTGGCATAGTCGAGAACTACCAGAATGTGTTGGTGGCCCCTGGCAGACTTTGGTACAGGTCCACTAAATCCATAGCGATTCGCTCAAACGGTACTTCAATAATTGGCAGAGGTACCAGAGGACTACGGAAATGTGGCTGGGGGCTAGTTATCTGACAGGTTGGACAGGACTTACAATAGTTTTCTACCTCCTTGAACACACTGGGCCAATAAAACCGCTGCAGAATGCGGTCCTGGGTTTTCTGCCACCCCAGGTGTCCCCCAAGAACATGTTGGTGGGCAAGCTCCATGACGAGCTTGCGATACGCTGTGGGCACCACCAACTGTTCAACAGGTTCACCTCGGATTTGGTTCACCCGATACAACATATCCTGCAGAACAATAAATCGTGGGAACATTAATTCAGCCCCTGGTTTCTGGGGTTTACCATCAATTTCCAGCACATTCTCCCAGGCCCTGGTTAGGGTTTGGTCCCGGTGTTGTGCGGTCCCAAAATTTTCCCCGGAGACATTGAGGTCTGCCAACTCAGGTCCCGGTGGCAAGTCCTCCGTGTCTCCCACCATTACACTCAGTGGGGTTGTCTCCCCACTACCGCTGCAGCAGTGGTCACCCCTACCGCTGGCCCTTCAGACTCGGGCTCCCAGGGTTCTGGCCTTCCAGTGGTATCAGGCCACTCTGCTAGGGTTACCCCTGTCTCAGGGCTATTAGACACTTTCACCTCAGGCCACAGTGACGGAAAACCAGGGAAGTCTCTCCCAATTATCAGTTCATAGGGTAGCTTTGTGGAGATCGCCACTTCACAAGTCCAGGTGCCGGCCGCCGTGGACAGAGACATTACAGCAGTGGGATAGTCCTTTAAGTCTCCGTGAATGCACACCACACCCACTTTCCGGCCCGTATACTGGGTGGGCTGTACCAGGGCAGCACTTACCAGGGTTACCAGGCTCCCTGAGTCCAACAGCGCCACTGCCAGGTTATCCCCGACTTGCACCTGGCACAGATGACGATTGTCTATTGTCTCGGGGTGCCGGTCGCACACAGTCTCCGGGCATACATGGAAGCCCGGTACCCATAATTAGTCTCCATGGGTTCCCCCGATGGGGACAGTTGGCCCTTATGTGTCCAGGCTCCCGACACTGCCAGCAGACCACTGGGGATGGATCTGCAGGGGTACATCCCGGGCGGGTTTGGCCGGCCGCCGGGACTGGGGTGGAGATTTCCGGGTTTGACTGGCCCCTCCCAAAAGAACCCCCTGCAGGTTTCTGGTGGCCTCATATCGCTCCACCAGGTCGACCATCTCAAGGGCATTGGTGGGGATACCTGGCCGATCCAGTGTTGAAGGGGGTAAGGCAAGGCCCTCCAGAACATGTCAGCCAGCAGACGGTCCAGCATAGCAGTCGGACTTAGAATGTCAGGCTGCAGCCATTTTTGCAACCGTTGCAGCAACTCATAGTACTGCGGCCTGGCGGGTTCAGCCGCTTTAAAGTCCCACTGGTGGACCCGCTGAGCCCGGACCAACACGTTTACCCCCAGTCTGGCCAGGATCTCCCCTTCACCGTGGAATAGTCAGCAGCCTGGTCATCTGCCAAATCAAAAAACTTGCTGGGGTCCGGATGCCAGGAACGGAGCAACCACCTCGGCCCACTGGTCACGGGGTAACTTTTTCCTCACGGCGACCTTCTCAAAGACCGCCAGGTAGGTCTCCACGCCGTCTGCGGGGTCATCTTTGGGATCGCCGCACGGACCGCTTCCGGGCATCATGGACGTGGTGGGACGCTCCTGCCGCCTGTAACGCCATCACATGTTGTAGCAGTAGCTGGTTGGTCTCCCGCTGCTGCACGTTAGCCTCTATGAGAGCCTTCACAGCAGCCTCCATGTTGCCAGAAATTCCTGCTTGCAACTTTGCTGGCTTAATATATATCATGCACTTTAGCAAAAACTTCGGCGTTCACGCCAGCCTCACTGCGCATGCCCGCATCCGACACCAAATGTGGGGAGTCGCTCTGGTAGACAGCGGTGCGGGTGCAGTACCGAGGCAAAACAAAGAGTCCAGGATGTGCAATAAACAGTGTTTTATTCACACTGACACAAAAATACACAGCAAACAGTCTTTCGGTGGTAATTCACACATGTCAGAAACAAGGAGGCAAAATAAAACAGGCCAACATAGGTTCAGTCACCTGGGAGGTGTAGGTGCAGGTTCGCACCAGGCTGTCGGCCCAGCCGCAGGAGAATCCACCTTCAGGTAGCCAGGAACAAAAGCCACCTCCTTGCTGAGCTCTTTCCTCCAGGACAGAGAACTCCAGAGCCCTGTTAGCAGGCTCCAGGATAATCACCACCTCAGACACAGCTGCTGGCTGTGTTTTATACCCAGCCCAAAACCAGGACTGGATCGTGGGGAGCAGCCACCCACTCTACACTTTAGCTGCTCCCGGTAAGAGCCGGCCCGGATCGGCTTTGCAGCCATGCTATTTAGCAGAGTCAAACAGCACTAGCTGCTGCAGACAAAAAAACCCGGCTCTTACCTCACCGAGGCCAGCAACCTCGGTGACACGTACCTGCCATCAAATATGACACCTTGCACCCTCTTACAATAGTTAAAAAAAAAACAGACATAATGGCTAGTCCTTCAAGTCAGAAGTGTAGAAAAGACTCAGACCTGGCCGTTTGTGGACCCATGGCCCCTGCAGTAGTGCTCAGAGGCGCCTCTTCCATTAGGCGACTTATGCCGCCATTGTGGATGACACTGTTATGGTGGGATCTGTGGATGACACTGCTATGGGGTGGAACTGTGGATGAGACATATATAGCATCATCCACAGATTCCCCCCATAACAGTGCCCCTGTGTAAATACTGACCCCCGATACAGGGGGTGGAGGCCGTGATGTCAGAATGGCAGCGGGGCCCAGTGCAGTCACTGTATTCTATTACACCGGGCCCCTCTCACCGCAGTCTTTATATGTAAACTGTAGACCTGGGAGATTTGTTAAAGTATGGCAATCCTATACAGTATTAGCGCAATCCCCTGTAGTACTCACAAATTCCGTTAGCAGACAGGCCGGGAGCGCAACGTCACTACGTCACGCACCTGCTCCTCCCACTTGTGGCGTTACGCTCCTGGACTGACTGTTACCGCAGTTTGTGTGTACTGCAGGGGATTGCGTTAATACTGTATAGAATTGCCATACTTTAACAAACCTCGCAAGTCTACAGTTTACATATAAAGAGTGCGGTGAGCGGGGCCCGGTGTAATAGAATACAGTGACTGCACTGGGCCTCGCTACGATTCTGACATCACTAGCCAGCCTCCAGCCCCTACTCCCTCCCCGCTGATACACCGCAGGTCACGCTGTGCAGCATCGCGGCCGGCAGTGTATTAGCGTCAGCAGTGTTAAAATGGCAGCATTCCCCCCATAAGACGCACCGCCATTCCCCCCCTCACACACACACTTTTGGAAAAAAGGAGTGCGTCTTATAGGGCGAAAAATACGGTAATTAGCATTGGAAGTTGAAACCTAGTGTGCCTGTTACAAGGCCAAGACTAAGGACATTCACCTAAGAAACCAATTAATCTACCAGTAAGATACTGCACTGTTGCGCAAAGTCAGAACACCTGCAGGAAATCTACACAGACACGGAAGGCCAACATACTCAATTAGTACAGATTGTGCCACTGTAGGAATCAAACCTAAGGGCCTACTATTGATGGCACCAGCAATGAAATATAATCTTTTGATCTATTTCCTCACTTTCATCAACACACACACCCAGTCCAAAAAGTAGAACAAGGCTCAAATGTAGAGATTCCAAAATAGATAGGTACTAGTTTTTTTTTATGAAACACATTATGTTAGGGTAAGAGACACTAAGATGATTTCCAGATAGTTCAACCATGCACCTATGTCAAGGCTTAAAAGGATTTTACCAGGGGTTTACCACTGATGGCCTATCCTCAGGATAGGTCATCGATATCAGATCGTTGGGGGTCAGGCACCTGCCACCGACGTTGATCAACTGTTTGAGGAGGCCGCTGCCTCCTTAGAGCTTACCAAGTACTGCACCTTCCATTGGATAGTGGCTGTGCTTGGTATTGGAGCTCAGCCCCATTTACTTGGATAGGACTGAGCTGCGTCTAGGCCATGTGACCAATGAATGTGACATCAGTGGCCTAGGAAGAGACCGCAGTGCTGGTAGTTGGACCCCTGCCGATCTGATATTGATTACCTATCCTGAGGATAGGCCATCAATATCAAAATATCAGGCAACCCCTTTAGGAGGACATCTGAGGTGATGATAGTCTTGGTCAGCCAAAGAAAATGACTGAAAAGTAGATAACGGGGCTCTGCTGTGGATTGGCGTATTAGTTCCGGATGCGTTGCGGATGTGTTCAGTGAAAACTGTGCGATTTTGCAAGCAAGTATATTCACATCTCTGCTCTTTCTATACTTAGTAGTCCAGTGGGCATTCCTTTTAAGTGGGTGGTCCTATCTGTATGGCCGTGAGAGAGCTGTCAATCACTAATAGGACCGCCCACTGGACTCCTAGAGTAGGTATTAAAATAAAAACAATACAAATTATACTGAATTCTGTCCCATAAAGCTATATATCAATCTGCTCAGCTCCTCCAGTTCTATAACATGCTGTCTGTGTATCGGAAAGTATGGCCAGTGTGACAGAATTATCTACGAACTTTCCAAATAATTGACTTTATCTCACATATCTCTAGTTCTGTAATGCTCCAGACGTACTTACATGTGTATGTGTGATTGCTTTCTATAAGATGCTCCCTAGTAGCTGCTTCTAGGTTTGGAGCCCCTTTATTTCCCACCATTCCCCATTAATAGGGCAATCTGCAAGATGTTCTTTAGAAATAGAGATCATACATGCTTCGGTCCAGCCTGCTCTGACATCACAATGTAATTACTGCGCTACCAAAGCTCAAGGTTGTCATGTGGCATTATAGTATTGACTAACACAACGGGAGTTGCCTAGGAATACAAGATCATTTTAGTTACACGATCTCATCACCTTAGTGAATGCTCACTGAAAGCTAGTGTAATTAGGGCTCATTCACACGACCGTATGGTTTTGCAGTCCATTTTTCAGTAGTGTTTCCGTTTCCATTCCGCTTCCGTTCCATTCCGTTTCCATTTTTGATCTGGTTTTTTGCGGATCGCAAATGGAAACAGAAGCATATAATTATGTTTTAAGAGTAAGTACATAGAAAAATTGAGCTGGGCATAAAATTTTCAATAGATTCTTCCGCAAAAACGGAACGGATACAGAAGACATACAGATGCATTCCGTATGCATTCCATTTTTTTTACAGCCCCATTGACCTTAATGGAGCCACGGAACGTGACTTGCAGCCAATAATAGGACATGACTCAAAATGTAGCGGAACAGAAAAATGGAAATACAGAAACGGAATGCATACGGAGTGCATTCTGTTTTTTTTGCAAACCCGTTATAATGAATGGTTCTGTATACGGACGGTATACTGAACGCAAAAAAATGGCCCGTATACGGACGAGCTCTTAGGGCTCATGCACATAAACTTTTTTTCCCGTTTACGTTCCGTATATGGACCGTATACGGAACCATTCATTTAAATGGATTCTAAAAAAAAACGTAAGGTACTCTGTATGCCTTCCGTTTCTGTATTTCCATTTTTCCATTACGTTCAAAGATGGAACATATCCTATTATTGCCGCATAACGGACAAGGATAGTACTGTTCTATCAGGGGCCAGCTGTTCCGTTCCGCAAAAAACGGAATGCACACGGACGTCATCCGTATTTTTTGTGGATCCGTTTTTTGTGGACCGCAAAATACAGAAAAAGCCATACGGTCGTGTGATTCTACTTATAGAGAGTAGAATCACTGCTGTGTTTTTTTTACGCATCCGAACCACATTTTTTCTGCGTTGGATGCGGACCTATTCACTTCAATGGGGCAGCAAAGATGAGGACAGCACACCGTGTATTGTAAACATCTGTATGTCCGTTCTGCGACACCCGCAAAAAAAAGACCATGTCCTATACTTTTCCATTTTATGGACAAGGATAGGACTGTTCCATAAAAGGCAGGATGTTCCATTCCGCAAAATGCGGTCCGCACATGGCCGGTATTCGTATTTTGCGGATCCACAATTTGCTACAGCTACGGCTGTGTGCATGAGCCCTCATCCATAGCAACAGGGTAACTGACAGGCGTAGGTCCCAGAAAAGTATGGACATCATCACCTTTCTAGTAGCTAAATGTCGGTGCAGCAGGGATGCTAGATCAGAACGCTGGAAGTGACTGGAGCTGTCCGTAATTCTTACACAGCAGCACATTTCAAGCTTTTAAGGACCTCAGACTGGGGGGATTTTCTGGATTTATCTAATTACCTGTTAGAGCCAAGACGAGCCTCTTATATCACTTGTAATACTGGTGGGGGATCTTTTATTGGATGGTAATGTTAGAAGGAAATTATTAGTCAGACAGGGTCCATACGTTTCTTTTTCAGCATTTTTGTCCCTTTAGAAAGCTATAATTTGGATGCATTAGTGTCATTAGATAGAGGAGGCAGTCCGTCATCGTATGCAAACATTTGGCTATTAGAAGAGTACTCTCAATTTTGGATTTTACTGTGCCATTCATTTCTGTTCACGTCTACTCGTATTAAAAAGAAGAAGGTAGATCTTACTCTAATTGGGAAGTGTACCTTATAGGGAACCTGTCACTATGAAAATACAGTGCAGTCTTCAGCAACACATTACAGTGCTGGAGGAACTCAGCAAATGAATATACAGACAACCGTATGCATCTTGTGCTCCACAATATACGTCCGTGTGACTTCAGTGGGTCGGCAGTTCACATATTAGGACATGTTCTATCTTTTGTGGAACGAACATATGGATGTGGAAAGTATGTGAATGATCCAACTGCTTTCCGCATCCATATGTCCATTCTGCAAAAAGATAAAATTCCTATACTTAGACCCATTGAAGTTAAGGGGTCCGCAAAAAAGACGGATGCAACATGGACGTCATCCGTATTTTGCAGATCCGCGTTTTGGGGACAGCAAAATACATACGGTCGTGTGTCTAAAGACTTATAGGGAAAAAAATCAATATAACTTAAAATATACAATTAAATCTCTGCTGATTCTGAGCTTAGGAATTATGTGGGTGGTCCTCGCCGGTGGTTGACAGCTACCTTTGTATGTAGAGCGATGCTGTCAATCAACAGGACCACCCACATGACTCCTAAGCTCAGAATAAGCAGAAATTGAAATATGTAAAAATATGTATCAGTCTGCTGTATAACATGCTGCCTGAAGATTGCACTGCATTTTCATGCTGACAGGTCCTTTTAAAGTGCACTTCCCGATTAAAGTAAGGCCCTATTCACACGTCCGCAATGTTCGTCCGCACCCGTTCCGCAAATCTGCTGAACGGGTGCGGACCCATTCATTTTGAATGGGAACGTGATGGATGCGGAGAGCACACACTGTGCTCTCCGCATCCACATTTGCGGAGCGCGCCGCCGATCTTCCGGCTGGCGGCTCCGCAATAATATAGAGCACGTCCTATTCTTGCCCGCAATTGCGGACAAGTATAGGCATCTCTATAGGGCCGGTGGCAAGGTGTGTTGCGGATCCTCAACACACTACGGATGTGTGAATTAGGCCTAAGGGTGCTCTGGGTCTGGCATTTCACCATAGCGGGGTGCTTGACATCCATTGCTTGCTGTTTTTTTTAACCTGCTTGAAAAAACGCAACTGTGTGCTGCCTTTTTAATGGAGTTTTTGCATAGCATCTAAAAAACGGATCTCAGGCAGAAATGGCTCAAACGGATGACAACTGATGCAACAGTATCCGTTTTTTTTACAGGAACCAGTTTTTTTTCTTGATGGATCAGAAGAACGGAAAGCTAAATGGTGATGGACGTTGCGACCCCAATAATTTCAAAGCTAGAGCCACTACACTTGAATCCTTGGGCGTGACACCTATCATGCAACTAAGATCTCTGTGTAGCTGAACCATGCCTGACTGACCCTAGGTTCACACCTGAGCGTTTTACAGCGCGTTCAAACGCGCTGTAAAACGCTCAACACATGAAAACCAATGCATCCCTATGGGAGTGGTTCACACTTGAGCGTTTTACAGCGTGTAAAAACGCGCTGTAAAACGCCGGACGCATAAGCTCGTTCAGGAGCGTTTTTTTGGGCGTTTGTCGTGCTTTTCCTCCCATAGACGCGCGTTAAAGTGTAGATATGCCTTTTTCTATTGGTCTCCAGAATCACGAACGCGCGTATGACGCGCGTTTCCTATTTGCAAAAACGCGCTAAAATACGCGTGACAAAAACGCTCAGGTCTGAACCCAGGTTAAGACTACCTTGGCACGGGTAGGAGGGCACAGATGTGTTTTGATGAAAATATATTGGCTATAGTCTCGGATTTTATCATATCAGAGTGAGAGATTAGTCCATATATAATGTTTGTGTCTATTGTGTTACTGCATTATTATTTGTTTTCTGTTATTTTTTTTCCATAAATGTAGCCATAGCCATGTACATCCGCATATTTATCATATCGTGCAGGATGTTTTTTTTATCTTTGCTTATTATTTTTTTTCTGTGATTTTTGCTTAGTTTGTAGTATATACTCGTGGGAGTGGCACCTTCAAGTGTGAATGCGCTTCTGTTTTATCCTGGAAGTAGCATTCTTTTGCACTTCTGCCTTTCCTATCAAACATACCGCCTTGATTAAGGCTCCTTTCACACGGGTGAGTTTTCCGCGCGGGTGCAATGCGTGAGGAGGACGCATTGCACCCGCACTGAATCCGGACCCATTCATTTCTTTGGGGCCGTGCACATGAGCGGTGATTTTCACGCATCACTTCTGCGTTGCGTGAAAATCGCAGCATGTTCTATATTCTGCGTTTTTCACGCAACGCAGGCCCCATAGAAGTGAATGGGGCTGCGGGAAAATCGCAAGCATCCGCAACCAAGTGCGGATGCGTTGCGATTTTCCCGCATTGTTTCTTAGCAACGGGACCCAATCTCTATTATTTCCCTTATAACATGGTTATAAGGGAAATAATAGCATTCTTAATAAAGAATGCATTGTTAAATGATGAGGAAGGGGTTAAAAATAATAAAGTTAACTTACCTTAGCCACTTGATCGCGTAGTCGCGATCTGTCCTCTCTTTCCCTGCAGCATCTGTGATCTAAAGGACCTGTGATGACGTCACATCACATGGTCCAATCACATGGTCCATCTTACCATGGTGATGGACCATGTGATTGGACCATGTGATGTGACGTCATCACAGGTCCTTTAGATCACAGATGCTGCAGGAAAGAGAGGACAGATCGCGACTACGCGATCAAGTGGCTAAGGTAAGTTAACTTTTATTATTTTTAACCCCTTCCTCATCATTTAACAATGCATTCTTTATTAAGAATGCTATTATTTCCCCTTATAACCATGTTATAAGGGGAAATAATCAATTCTCCAGTAGACCCGAAACCGGACTTCAGTGATGAAGTCCGGCTTCGGGTTGGGTACCATACATGGCGTTTTTTCTCACGCGCGTGCAAAAGGTGTTGCAAACGTTTGCACCCGCGCGGGAAAAACGCACATATTCCCGCAACGCACCCGCCTCTTATCCGGGCGTCAAACATGATGCCCGTGTGAAAGAGGCCTAAGGGCAGCACACTATATGTGCAGGGTCTGCTCTCCTGAATAAAGATGCCCAACGGCATAAGTAGGTTTAGAGTAGGACCTTACTGACTGAGACTATCTTGGCGGGGGTAGGTGGGCACAGATGTGTTTTGATCAAAGTATATTGGCTAAGTGTCTCGGATTTTATCATATAAGAGTGAGGGCTTAGTCCATATATAATGCTTGCATCTAGGGATGAGCACATCGACTTCGGATGAAACATCCGAAGTCGATTCACATAAAACTTTGTTTCAATACTGTATGGAGCGAGCTCTCCGTGCAGTATTAAAATATATTGGCTCCGATGAGCCGAAGTTATTGCTTCGCGAAGTCTCGTGAAACTTCGCATAATAACTTCAGAAATTGAATTATACTGTAAAAAAAACATTTCCCAAGCTCAGGTTCGGTTCCAAGGTACCACTTGGAATTGAACCCGAGATCGGGAAATGTTTTTGTACTTCGCAAAGTAATAACTTCGGCTCATCAGAGCCAATACATTCTAATACTGTACGGAGCGCTCGCTCCATACAGTATTGAAACAAAGTTTTATGTGACTCGACTTCGAATGATTCATCCGAAGTCGATCCGCTCATCCCTTCTTGCATCTATTGTGTTGTGCATTATTATTTGTTTTTTATTATTATTATTTGTTTTTCGATCCTTTAAAACAGACTTCCTACTCCAATAACAATGTGTATAACAATGGTCCTTCTACCACCATATCCTTTTTGATGACCTGCTAGAATACCTTTTCTTATAATTAGATTTCATAATAACGATTTCACTAAAATAAACTGCAGGGCCGAATCACTGTAGCAGCAACTTTTATCAGTTCCTAGAAACAGAGGGAAGCTCTCATTAGCCAGAAATAAAAGGTTCCAGTTGCCCAATTCCTGGAAAAAATTACTTAGATAATTTGGCAGAGTTGAGCAGAATTATCCAATTAGCCCATTATATTATGCGTTTCCAGCTTTTCAACTAACCAAGAAAATCTGTGCAGGCGCAGAAGAATGAATCTAAATAATGGTAATAGATGCAAACCTATACCGACGGAAAGATCCGCAACTTCACTCGACAGAATAAGAATACGCATTTCATATTAAGGATTTCTTTTGCAGATGCATTTAAAGCTAAAACAATTAACAAGCAGTGCGTTAAATTTAGCATGATTAAATATGTCATCATTAACTTGTAGTCTCATTGCCTGTGGTTTCTATGTGTTAATTAAAATAAAATGCATCAAGGATGTGTTAAAGGGTCGGCAACAGACATGGTACAGACCAAGATTCCCATTTGTTTTTCATTATCGCTGTACATGGCGAATAGAATTCATGATATGTTCTTTCTTGGGTATGAAGTCATTGAGAGCTATAGAACCAACTATCCAGAGTGCAGCTATGTGTGCATTAGTATGCCCTGCTGAAGATGTAGGAGCCCCAGGGTAAAACATATTCCAACTATAAGGAATCCATTATGTATTACAAAAACATGTTGCAGAATAAAGTCATTTGTTCATGTCTACCTTAAAACCGACAAAAACAATAAGGCCTCATGCGCAGAAGTATATTACAGCTCTGTACTACCTCTGTCCTGTATAGCACTGCTGTAATAGGGCACAAAGAACTGTGCCTCCATCTGATTTCAGGGAAGCATACAGAAGATATTTTCTGTCGGAATCCATATAAGTCATTCCCCATTTCATGATGTAGTACGGATCGTAATAAATTGCTGTGCAGTAGTATCCTATGGTGGTACAAAGAGTGCCAATGTCTCCATAATACAGCGCTGCAGGGATTTTTATTTCCGTTGTATTGCTCCCCTGTGTTATGAGCCCTAGGGGTGTTATATGGTTTTTCATCAAGTTGTCTCGGCACGACCACACGGCGTGGTCATGCGCGGCCGCGGTACAGTTGCATACTGCTCAGCTGTATGAGCCTCAGCTGGACCTTGTTAAAGAAACACTCCCACACAAATATTTATTCTTTTATCTGTTAGAGAGGTACATGATGTAAACTGTAGTGAAGGTAATCTTCTTACTAGTTATAACCTCCCTTCTGATCCCTAGCTGTGTCATGTGACCAACATACTGATATACAAGTGACACAGGGAAGGAAGTCAGTTACTTCTTTATTCATTCCTATGAGACTATGAGTGAGGATCCCATAGGAATCTATAGAGAAACTGACTTCTTGTCCACAGATAAGATGCTGTGTTATTTGGTCACAGTGTTGGTCACATGACACAGCTGAGGATCAGTACGGAGGTTATAACTCACAAATACAGTCACTGATAAGAAGATTACCTTTACTACCGTTTACACTATGTTTTAGAGCAGGGAAGAAGTCGCAGAATCTGCTGCAACATGGCATGCGACAGAATCTGTGCCAGATATACTCCACAAAAGTGGCATATATCTGTTCATAAATTACCCCCTATGTACCTTTCTAACAAATAACAGAATAAAAATTTTGGTGGGAGTGCTTCTAATGAAGCCCACATTGAATAGTTAATGGCCATGCTGCACCGACAATGCCATGTGGTTGTACCCTCACAGTTTCATGTATTAATGAGCTTCACTTCTGATTCTTGGCCACAGCAAAAATAACATCAGAACCACACTGTGTGAATACGTCCTAAGGCTATCTGCACACGTTGCGTATTTGTATGCCACAAATCTTCATGAAATCCACATCTAAAGCGCTTTTAAAAAAAACACAAATAAATCTGCACTATTTTATCACTGTTTTTGTGAGGTTTAGGCCTCTTGCACAAGACAGTATTTTGCGGACCGTATACTGGCAGTTTTTTCAGTTCAGTATACTGACAGTATACTGAACCATTCACTTCAATGGGTCTGCAAAAAAAACTGAATTGTCTCCGTATGCCTTCCGTTTCCGTTTTTCTGTTCCGTTTAAATATAGACCATGTCCTATTCTTGTCTGCAAATCACGTTCAGTGGCTCCATTCAAGTCAATGGATCCGCAAAAAAACGGAGAGCATATGGAAAGGCATCCGTATGTCTTCCGTATCCATTCCGTTTTTGCTGAACAATCTATTGAAAATTTTAAGCCCAGCCCAATTTTTATTATGGAATTACTGTGTACTGTATATGCCATACGGAAAAACGGAACGGAAGAACGGAACCGAAACGGACACACAACGGAAGCAAAAAACGGAAAAACGGATCCGATAAAAACAGACCACAAAATACTAAAAAAGCCATACGGTTGTGTGCAAGAGGCCTTATGGTGAGTATTTTCTGTTTATTTTAACAGTTCCATTGAAGTCTTTGGCGAAAACTACTCTACAGAAGGTGCAGAATTGCACAAAGAATTAACATGCTGCAGATTTAGAAATCCGCATCGCAGGTCAATTTCTACACGTAAAACGTACACAAAGTGTTCATGAGATTTAGCAAATGCTAAACACTGTTTTTTCCACACGGAAATCCGCAGAAAAAAACCCATACTTAATCCACAACATGTGTAGGTAAGCTAAGATTGAGTTCACACATACTTTTTTTGTGGCTTTTTTGTGCATTTTGTAGTACTTTTATGGCGGTAAAAACGTAAACTCCAGATGTTAATTGAAAAACTATGGGAAATTTAAAATACAGGACACAGAAGTGGTGCTTTTGTTTTATTAGGTGGCTTTTTTGTCTTTCTGTCTTTTTTTTTCAGGCATTTCCACATCACCTTCTCTATAGGGAAAAAATTGCATGAAGAAAACACTAGCAGTGAGACACAAAAAACACCAATAAAAAGCCACAAAAAATGTGACAAGATCATGTGGTTATTCTGGTATTTTTACAGTACAGGCCTCTTGCACACGAAGGCCTCATGCACACGACCGTATGAGTTTTGCGGTCCGCAAACCGCGGATCGGCAAAACACGGAAGCTGCTCTACGTTCTGTTCCGCAATTTATGGAACGGAACGCGGCCCATTGTAGAAATGCCTATTCTTGTCCGCAAAACGAACAAGACTAGGACATGCTCTATTTTTTTTGCGGGGCCACAGATCAGAGCAATGGATGCGGACAGCACACGGAGTGCTGTCTGCATCTTTTGTGCCCCATTGAAGTGAATAAGTTCGTGCCCGAGCCGCAAAATATGCGGCTCGGACGCAGACCAAACATAAGGTCGTTTGCATGAGGCCGAACATTGTGCATCCGTTCCATGCATTGGGGACCGCAAGTGCGGTCCCATTGAAAATGAATACATCCACACCTGTTCCGCAAAATTGTGGAACGGATGCGGACCCATTTTGTGGACGTGTGAATGGACCCTTAGGCCTCTAGCACACGACCATGTGTCCCGCGTGGTCATATTGCCCCTTAAATGGGTCCGCAAATCCGGGAATGCGGTGCGGAACGGAACCCCGGAACAGAAGCACTACGGAGTGCTTCTGTGGGGTTCCATTCCGTGCTTCCGTTCCGCAAAAAGATAGGACAAGTTCTATCTTTTTGCGGAACGGACGGATCGCGGACCCCATTCAAGTGAATGGGTCCGCAATCCGCAAGCGGCTGGCCCACGGTCGGTGCCCGTGCATTGTGGACCGCAATTTGCAGTCTGCAGCACGGGCACGGCCAGCACACGTTCGTGTGCAAGAGGCCTTAATCTCATTTTAATCTTTCAGCAAATGATGAAAGCTTGACAGCCAGAAACTGTGAGCCAATGCAGAAAGGGCAGCAGCCTTGGAGTTTAATCAAACTGCATCAGTCAGCTGTGATGTGACCTCGATGTGCCGTAATTAGCCGATCACCAGTCCATCTGGTGTCTCATCCCAGGATGAGGGCTTTTTTTTCTGTCTCCACATCTTTTCATATCCCCTCCATAGGCCACGTACGCACAGCTGCTGTGCCACTTTGTGTGTCTCATCCAGCTCACAGCTGCCATAATGTACATCAGAGTCACCAAATATGATGCTTATAAAGCACTCAGCAGAATGTGTCATGATCGAGTCATCTCCAATCACACATCTGGATTACGCCGATGCTTTTTTAATGCTTTGCATTCCACAATTAAAATTCTTGGTCATAATTTGATGCAAATCGTGCCAATATCTTCTCAATGTTTCTGTTATATCAGCCTGCATCCTTTTTCTTTACTATTATATGATTCCTATCTAATACTCATATTGTCTAAATATGAAAGTGCTATAGAAGTGTCCCAATAGTCAGTACTTGGACTGGTTCCCGCACATGTAAGTAGACTGGAATATCTATTCACACATTTTGGAAGATCTATCAAGAGTCATATAAACACAGCGGTTTCTAAGATTGGTAAATGCTCCAAATAGTTTTCTCGACTATAAAGACTGAGATTTCTACTTTACAAGCTCAAAAGTCCAATGCAGTGTAAGCGACCACCATGTTCACATTGCCATTTCATTTTCCGTTCTTCGGATCTGTCAAAAGAACAGAAAAAAAAAAAAAACAGGATCCTGTAAAACAAAAAGGGATCCTGTTGCACATTTGCCATCCGAGTCATTTCCATCTGAGATAGTTTTTTTAGACGGAAACAAGTACTGCATACAAAACTTTTTTCCCCCATCTAAATAAAAATGGATCTAAGATGGAAATGGCTTGAACAGATGCTACAGGATCCGTTTTATTTTTTTTACAGAATCCTGTATTTATTCTTTTTTTTCTGCTCTTCTGACGGATCTGAAGAACGAAAAATGAAACAGAGATGTGAACTCTCCCTAAGACATACAGTGAAAACTCAATGTTATCCATACTAAAAGCCGGTCTATGAGTGCTATGTGAACATCTGTCATGACGTAAGAGGAGACGGACACCTTTGTGGCCAGTCATTGGCTGCGGCGATGTCAAACCGGATGTTGACATCGCTGGAGCCCAGAGGAGCATCGCAGGCCTGCAGGAGAAGGAGCAGGGAGTCAGTGCTGGGAAATGGGTAAGCCATCTTCCCTTTGCAGGTCCAACAGACTGGGGGAGTTTGCTTAATGCTTAAGGCTCTTGCACACGAACGTTTTATTTTTCCATTTACGTTCCATTTTTTGCGTTCCATATGCGGACTGTATACGGAACCATTCATTTCAATGGATCCGCAAAAAAAACATGTTTCTGTATTTTAGTTCCGTTCAAAGATAGAACATGTCCTATTATTGTCCGCATAATGGACACAAGGTTAGTACTGTTCTATCAGGGGCCAGCTGTTTGTTCCCCAAAAAATGGAATGCACACGGAATGCATACGTCATCCTTATTTTTTGCGGATTCATTTTTTGCAGACTGCAAAATACTGAAAAAGCCATACGGTCATGTGCAACAGGCCTAATACTGATGACCCATCCTCATGATAGGTCATCAGTATCCGATCGATGGGATTTCTGTCACCACTGCCAATCAGCTGTTTGAAGAACCCGCAACGCTTATTAAAGAGGACCTTTCATCGGGCTAAAAAATGTGTACTAACTGTGCTGAAATGTAGAGCGGCGCCCAGTGATCTCCCTGCACTTACTATTATCCCTGGGCGCCGCTCCGTTCGCCCGGTATAGGCTCTGGTAACTTCTGGGACTTGGTTATACTAGGCGGAGCCTAGTACACTTGGTTATAGTAGGCGTATCCCAGGCTGTAGTGCTGGCCAATCGCAGTGCACAGCTCATATCCTGGGAGTTTTTTTTTTCTTCCAGGCTGTGAGCTGAGCGCTGAGCACAGCCTGGCTCTGCCTAGTATAACCAAGTCCCAGAAGTTACCAGAGCCTATACCGGGCAAACGGAGTGGCCCAGGGATAATAGTAAGTGCAGGGAGATCCCTGGGCGCCGCACTACATGTCAGCATACTTAGTACACATTAAGGTCTTCTTTAATCATCATTTGGACAACCCCTTCCAGTCTGAAGCAGTATTCCCTAAAAGTCCTTTTACACAGATTAATATATCAGGCAAATAACTGTCTGATCGACAACAATGATGAGCACTGCATATGTATCACATCTGCTGTATGGGGACAAGCCATCAATAAAGTGATCACTTGTCCCCATAGAAGATCACTGTTCCTGGGCAGCAGAACTCTGTAGACAGCACAAGCTGCTGCACAGAAAAGGTGCTTTTTGGTGCCAGCTGAATGAAAGGCCCCCCCTATGAAGCTGATCGTTGGCACCTTTTGCGCTGGTCAGTTATTGGGAACAAATGTTTCTACAAATACTGATCTCCGATAATAGACCTCGTTATCGATCCATGTCAAAGGACCTTATTCTCGTATTGGTTTTATGTAGAAACTACTGGAAAGATGGCAGAGCTGAACCGTGTTAAGCTCCTGCTTCCTGGCCAGTCATACAGTGGTGGTCATTTACTAAGGACAGATTTTTACGCCGGTCTTAGATTCCCCCTCCCCCACACGCTATCATAAATTAGGCAAATCTATTGCAGGCCATGCATCTGGCTGGAGTAGTTTTTTGGCAACATTTCCACACGTAAATGTTAGTAAATTTGCTGGGGTCGGTACAGCCTTTGACTCGCGCCCGTCCCGCCCAACTACTAAACACGGTGTTAAAAAAGGGACTTGCCACAATTTTTTCTGACCCTGGGTATATAGAAGGGCGATTTGTCCATTCAATTGGGTCTGTACTTTAGGCCTCTTTCACACGACCGTGGCTATATTGCGGCCCTCATACAGTGGGTCAGCAATACAAGGGGCTCTGGCCGTGTGCATTCCGCATCATGGATGCAGACCCATTCACCTGAATGGGTCAGCAAATCCGGAGATGTGGAACGGAAAGGAACCATGGAACGGAAGCACTACGGAGTGCTTTCTTGGGCTTCCGTTCCACAAAAAGATAGAACTTGTTCTATCTTTTTGCGGAACGGACGGATCGCGGACCCCTTTCAAGTGAATGGGTCCGTTATCCGCATGCAGCTGGCTCATGGTAGGTGCCCGTACATTGCGGATCGCAATTTGCGTAACGCAGCACAACCAAGGGGGACACACGGCTGTGTGAAAGAAGCCTTATGTTCATGTGACTTTGATAGTTTCCTTTTGTTAGGAAGGTTACCCTCCTAGATGCACTTTATTACTTTATCTTGGACTAACATTGACCCCCCCCTACTTGCTGGCTTACTCCTTAGGCCTCTTGCGCATGACCGTATGGCTTTTTCAGTATTTTGCAGTCCACAAAAAAACGGATCCGCAAAAAATACAGATGACGTCCGTGTGCATTCCGTTTTTTGTGGAACGGAAAAGCTGGCCCCTGATAGAACAGTACTATCCTTGTCCGTTATGTGGACAAGAATAGGACATGTTCTATCTTTGAACGGAAATACGGAAACGGAAGGCATACGGAGTACCTTTTTTTGCGGATCCATTGAAATGAATGGTTCTGTATACTGTCCATATACGGAACGCAAGAAACGGAACGTAAATGCGGAAAAAAACATTTGTGTGCAAGAGGCCTTATGTGGATATTTGTCTTTGCCGATTTATACATGTATTTTATATTTTGGTCTTAATATTTGAATAAAGATATATTTTGATATACCTTGGTGGTTATTTTCATATGCAGGTGTTGGGGTATTCCCTGTTAGGAGTTGACTGTTTTTATGACTAAAATAACAGCACGACTCTCAATAAATGTCTGCAGGAAAATGCATCTGCAAGGAGAAGGCAAAAGTCAAGGGGCTCACGGCCTAGGCCAAGCCCTTCATGTAGCTGACCTAATCAGAGAGACCAGCGAGAATTCTTTGGCTACAGTTTATTCTGCGACTCCATTCATCGGGTAAGTTTTTTCCATCCGGATTGGATGCGTTTTTCACTAGAGTTAATAATAGCAATCTACATCTCCTAACGACCAATGAAAAATGCATTGCATCCGGATGCCTTCCATTCACTTCTACGGAAAACTCGATCGTGTGAAAGAGGCCTTAGGCCCCTTTCACACGGGCGAGTTTTCCGCGCGGGTGCAATGCGTGAGGAGGACGCATTGCACCCGCACTGAATCCGAACCCATTCATTTCTATGGGGCTGTGCACATGAGCGGTGATTTTCACGCATCACTTCTGCGTTGCGTGAAAATCGCAGCATGCTCTATATTGTGCGTTTTTCACGCAACTTCAGTGATGAAGTCCGGCTTCGGGTCTGGGTACCAAACATGGCAATTTTTCTCACGCGCGGGTGCAAAACGCATTACAAACGTTTGCACCCGTGCAGGAAAATCGCGCATATTCCTGCAACACACCCGCCTCTTATCCGGGCGTCAAACATGACGCCCGTGTGAAAGAGGCCTTAGCCTTCCAGGCTGGGATATAGGGTACAACTACACTGCAACATGTGTCACGTGACAATTTTTATAATTATAGTCTATGGTGTCATACTGCGACATGCGAATTTTCAGCCGCAGACAAATCCAACTTGGATGGATTTTTTGTGACTATCGTGTCGCAGCCGCAGCACGACACCATAGACTATCATAATAAAAATTGTTGCGTGACTTTTGTGCGACAACTGTCGCCGTGTAGCCCTAGCATTTGAGAACTGCATCTTGCTGAAGGAATTGCAGATATTTGTGCACCTGTAAGATGGAAAGTGAATTTTAATGAAATTGCGATTTTAGGATTTTCACCTAGAGGAAGAGACTACTTCATCTTGAACGATATTGAAAGATCAGGAGCCTTGTTCCAGCTCAGCCACACAATTGTTCAAACCTACCATGTAAGACTACAGGGGTCATTTATTGAGGGACTTTAGTGAAAAAAATAGTCACAAGTCCCTTTTCCATGCTGTGTTTGGCAGTCCACCAGGACAAAGGTTCGGGTGCCAGCCCCAGCAAATTTACGCTTATGCCTGGAAACAGGCGTAAATGTTAGCAAAAAACTACACCAGCCTAGTTTTCTTACCAAACTGCTATAGATGCGTCTAATTTATAACAGCACCTCATCATAAATTAGGCAAACCTATTGGCAGCGCAAGAGGGAAAATTCTTAGTACCTGGTCCACAATGTACCGCCACTTAGTTTTGCAACTTGCAGACCAGTAAAGGAAACTGTGAGCTGTTTATTCAACTTCAACTCAGCCTTCCACCAGCCAGAGGATACTACACAGGGTGTTCCCCTGTGGAACTGTTACTCCCATCACCCCAAATGCTACCTCTTTGTCACTGCACCAGCTCTAAGGATGAGGTAGATATGGTGAAGGAAAACCCAGCCACCATGCACACTGTGGCTACCACCTACATATTGACCACTACTACTTCCGCCCCCTCCAGGCTCCCCCTGGGCTTTTGCACTTTGTTCCCACAGACAGCTCCACTCTTGCCCACAGGTCACGGTTGGTATTGCAGCTCAGTCCCATTCACTTGAACCAGTCAGCAGGACTATTTGTATATGGTTTAGTGTTTGGGTAGTCATGAAATTAGTGGTCATTCACTTAATGATTGTTTGAGCTGCAAATGCACTCCAAATGATCTGCCCTGGTTTATAAGGCCATAAAACATTTCATGGGAGCCATTATTGAACACATGCTGTAGCCATCAAGTGTCGTACAGTAGTATTAATTGCTCAACATCGGTATTACTACCACTTGCCTTTGGATTTACAGCGACCATATATTGATGCATAAACATATCACTACTATAAACATAAAAGTGTCTATGGCCAGCTCCAGGAACAATAAACTCCCATCTAAATGAACTTTCAAGTTACAATTTGAATGAAGGAGAAAAAGTAACACATTTACCGTATATATATATATATATATATGTATATTACACAATACCACCAAAAAGGTAACCTAATATACAGCTTCTAATTACTTCCAGCTTATTATTTACTGCATTTATACAGACATTGGGGGACATTTACTAAGACCGGTCTCTACATAACTTAGGCGCTTTACCAGCGGCCGTGAGACTTACTAAAAGGGGTTATCCAACCCTGATAATGACCCTCTTCATATAGGTTATACTTACCCCGTTCCCTGCATGGCCGCCGTTGCATCTCCCCATTGTGCGGATCAAAACATCCGGCGACAGGAGGCGGGGGATTGGGGGTGGGCTGGCGATTGGGGCTAGCCAATAGCAGGCCACCATAGGGATAAACCTCCCTAGCGTCACCCGCAATGCTAGGGAGACTCGTCCCTGTCGCAGCCTGCTATTAGCTGCCAAATCCCCAGAATCCCAACCCCTAGTCTCTAGATGTTTTGATCCACACGACGCGGAGATGCAGCGGCGGCCGTGCAGGGATCAGAGGCCATGCAGGTGCCAGGAAGCGGAGTAAGTATAAGGCCTCATGCACACGGCCGTGGGTGTTTTGCGGTCCGCAAACCGCGGATCCGCAAAACACGGAAGCTGCTCAGCGTTCCGTTCCGCAATTTGCGGAGCAGGCACGGCCAATCTAGAGATGCCTATTCTTGTCCGCGCAACGGACAAGAATAGGACATGCTCTATTTTTTTGCGGGGGCACGGACGGAGCAACGGATGCGGACAGCACGCGAGTGCTGTCCGCATCTTTTGCGGCCCCATTGAAATGAATGGGTCCGCGGCCGAGCCGCGAAATATGCGGCTCGGACGCGGACCCGAACAACGGCCGTGTGCATGAGGCCTAACTTATATGAGTGGCCCGGGCATTAGGGGGGTCATTATAGAGGTTGGATAACCCCATTGTTTCCTTTTTATATAGTTTACAATAAAAGAAACAAATGAACAAAGTGCTCAGCAGTCTGTGTGATGACTCCAGAAATGTCAGAATCAGCCACTAACAAAGCTTGTTGAATAAACAAAAAGATCAGAAAGTTATGAATACAAACAGAACTCAATCGAAATGAAATTATACCACAGCCCTAAGTTCACACCTGAGCGTTTTACAGCGCGTTCAAACGCGCTTTAAAACGCTCAACACATGAAAACCAATGCTTTCCTATGGCCCTGGTTCTCACTTGAGCGTTTTACAGCGCGTTTGAACGCGCTGTAAAACGTCCGACGCATAAACAAGTACTTGAGCTTTTTTTGGGGCGTTTGTCGCGCGTTTTGTGATTGACACCACAGTAGTCAATCACAAGAACGCACGTACGAACGCGCGTTTCCTATTCGCAAAAACACGCTGAAATACGTGCGTCAAAAACGCACGTAAAACGCGCGTTTCCAGAACGCTCAGGTCTGAACCCAGGGTAAAAGGTTCCCAAACCTTTCTAGAAAAAAAAAAAAAGGGGCAGTACCGATGCTCTGAGCAATCTTTGCCTGTCATCAGCTCAGCTCGTCTCTCCAAGCATTTGGAATATGGATCCCTTACCCTGGGTTCACACCTGAGCGTTTCTGAGACGCGCGTTTTTGTCATGCGTATTACAGCGCGTTTTTGCAAATAGGAAACGCGCGTCATACGCGCGTTCGTGACTCTGGAGACCAATTGAAAAAGGCATATCTACACTTTAACGCGTGTTAAACGCGCGTTTTACGCGCATTCCCATTGAAGTCTATGGGTGCAAACGCGCGACAAAACGCCCCAAAGAAGCTCAAGAACTTCTTTGAGCGTAGGGCGTTTTACAGCGCGTTCAAACGCACTGTAATACGATCAGGTGAGAACCATGCCCATAGGGAAACATGAGTTTTCTCCTGTTGAGCGTTTTACAGCGCGTTCGAACGCGCTGTAAAACGTGCAAGTGTGAACTGAGGGTTAGGGCAGTTTCACACGAGCAAGTCCATTGCAGGAATCAAGCTCCGTGTGTGAGCGTGATCCTCAGTTCTGGAGCGTAGGGCATTATACTGATTTATAATGCTGTGAGCCACTGCTTGACCTTATTGCTACAGAATCATAGTGACATAAAGCTGTGATCATGATCCTGTAGAAGTAAGGTCAAGTAGGGGCACACAGCATTATAAATCATGATAATGCCGGAGGATCACGCTCACACGCGAAGCGTGATTTCCGCAATGGACTCGCTCGTGTGAAACAGCCCTTACCCTGGGTTCAGACCTGAGCGTTTTTGAAACGCGCGTAAAACGCTCAAGTGTGAACCACTCCCATAGGGATGCATTGGTTTTCATGTTTTGAGCGTTTTACAGCGCGTTTGAACGCGCTGTAAAACGCTCAGGTGTGAACCTAGGGTTAAACTTTCTATGGATCTGTACTCCACAAGCTTGGGCAGCTGAGCAAAGCCAATGAAAGCCAGAGCAGCGCTAGATCCCACAGCATAATTAAAGTAGAAAAGACAAACTATACAAAAAAGACAAATAAACAAAAGGAAGGAAAGGCAAAGAGTCTAGGATTGGAGACAGCAGACATCCATGGCAATTGGGCAAGGGAAGCTTAATTGTAGCTGATGGGGAGGAATATAAATCTCTGACTTCAGTCAAAAAGGGGCCAGATAAGTAATAAGTCTTCAGAGCAGGGATCATGAAGGGCCATCCTTGGTAATCAAACGTCTTTTCAACATTTTCCTTCCTGGTCTATGAATATTATCCAATATGTTAACCGCCCCTTCTAGAATTGTCACCATCCTGCCGACATAGAACAAATCCTACGTGATCTTTACAAATAAGGGTTGGTAACCAAGAGTTTACAACTATAAATTTAAAGGCCAGTTCACACTGGAGTTTTTGGCACTGACTTTGGAGTTTCAGCCTCCCAATTATTTCAAAGGAAAAAGCACTTTCTTTTTTTTTTCCATGTGAAAAAAAGAAGCAGCACGCCCTATTTTGGGGCAGTATCCGTGATGAATCTCCCGTTGAAATGAATAGGAAAAAAACTATGAAAAACACAGTGAAAAAAACATGTGGGAATTCTGCGTTGAATTTTGTAGGGAGATTTTAAAAATCCATTGTGTGAACATACTCTTAGGCCCCTTTCACACGGGCGAGTTTTCCGCGCGGGTGCAATGCGTGATGTGAACGCATTGCACCCGCACTGAATCCTGACCCATTCATTTCAATGGGTCTGTGTACATGAGCGTTTTTTTTTTCACGCATCACTTCTGCGTTGCGTGAAAATCGCAGCATGTTCTATATTCTGCGTTTTTTCACGCAGCCCTAGCCCCATAGAAGTGAATGGGGCTGCGTGAAAAACGCATTGCATCCGCAAGCAGGTGCGGGTGCGTTGCGTTTTTCACTGATGGTTGCTAGGAGATGTTGTTTGTAAACCTTCAGTTTTTTATCACGCGCGTGAAAAACGCATCAAACCGCATTGCACCCGCGCGGAAAAAACTGAACAACTAAACGCAATCGCAGGCAAAACTGAATGGCTTTGCCTGTGAAATCGCACAGTTTTCCCTGAACGCATCCGCAACACATCCGGACCTAATCCGGACACGCTTGTGTGAAAGAGGCCTAATGTTTCATAAAGTAATTTGGCACATGGTTAGGATTAGACTTAGGGCTCATGCACATGGTCATTGCAGTTTTTGCGGTTCGCAAATTGCAGATCTACAAAACACGGCTGAGAGCCGAGCAGACATTCTTTTTTCACTTCTTCACAAATGTCCTATACTTGTCCACCAAACAGACAAGAATAGGAAATGTTCTATTTTTGTTGTGGGGCAAATAAACAAACAAATGAATTGAAGTGAATGGGTCCACATCAGATCTGCGGATGCGGACAAGAACCACGGTCGTATGCATGCGCCCTTATGTCGGATGCCGTGTTGGATTGGTTCTGTTGGCGTGCCTACTCCAGTATAATGTACAGTCATACAGTGTGCTAAATGACATACCATACAGTGCCATATAGTATGGGGCTAAAATATAATGTGCCATACATTGGCAAAAATAACACATCCATATAGGTGCCTAGATAACAGTGCTGCCACCATCATATATCGCACAATTACATTAAATATACTGTACAGTGCCTCAACAGCAATGCCACACAATGCTTGTACAAATGCACTGCTCAAATAATAGCTCAAAAATGCTTTTTTACAATTAAACAGAGTTTCCTGAGAGAAATTTTATAAAATGTCCAGAGTGTTGAGCCAGGACCAGCAAATGGAGAGCAGTGGGGACCAGAGCAGTGTTGGAAAAGCAGCGGCAGTGGATTTGTGGAGGTGAGTAATGCTCTTTCTTTTGCAAACATTTTTCTGGCCCATTTTTTTTTTTATTATCTCCCTTGAAAACCCTTTTAATATAAAGGTCCCTGGTAGTCAGTAGCTCCAGGTGCCAGCTTGAGGCTGTGGCATCCTCTTTAGCAAATGATGTAACCTGCACAGAAATAGTGCACTGGGAGGTGACATTGGCATGCAATGCACTAGCCACAAATCATTAATTGTGGTGAAGGACATAGCAGAGGTATAAAGCAAAGCTATCAAATAAATGTCCCAGAAAGTACAACACTTCCTTCACACATATTTGTCAGGGAAAATTACGCCTAAAAAACTGGCGTAAAATAAATGTAGTGCTGCATCTTAGAACATTAGTGCATGACATCCCTTCTATAAAGCTAGATGGTCACCAGAAAGAAAGTCCAACATCTTTTGCATACCTCCCAACTACTTGGATAGTCAATTAATTCATTGTGTGAAAGATCCAGATATTCTGCATGTTTGTACACTTTAATAGTTTTCTTTTACACAATAGTGTGAACATTTTTCTGAATACAGAAATTTCTAAAATCCAAATTGCATCAAAAATTGAAATAATAAGGGGTGGACTGGGAACTTAAAGAGGCCCTGGAAAAAAATAAAATAAAAGTGGCCTCATGTTGTAGACGGGTGCAAATTGACATAAGGCGGGACAACAGAATAGGCAGGGCCAACAATACTGTAATGCAGGACAAAATACAGCCTCAGCAGAACCAAATACCACACTGCCGCACAATATACTGCCTCAGCAGAACCAAATACCACAGTGCAGCACAATATACTGCCTCAGCAGAACCAAATACCACAGTGCAGCACAATATACTGCCCCAGCAGAACAAAATACAACAGTGAAGCACGTTATACTGCCTCAGCAGAACCAAATACCACAGTGCAGCATAATATACTGCTCCAGCAGAACCAATTAACAACAGTGCAGCACAGCATACTGCCCCAGTAGAACCAGTTGCCACAGTGCAGCATAATATACTGCTCCAGCAGAAACAATTGCCACAGTGCAGCATAATATACTGCCTCAGCAGAACCAAATACCACAGTGCAGCATAATATACTGCCCCAGCAGAACCAAATACCACAGTGCAACACAATATACTGCCTTAGCAGAAACAAATACCACAGTGCAGCACAATATACTGCCTTAGCAGAACCAATTAACCACAGTGCAGCATAATATACTGCCCCAGCAGAACCAAATACCACAGTGCAGCATAATATACTGCCTTAGCAGAACCAAATACCACAGTGCAGCATAATATACTGCCTCAGCAGAACCAAATACCACAGTGCAACACAATATACTGCCTCAGAAGAACCAAATACCACAGTGCAGCACAATTTACTGCTCCAGCAGAACCAAATACCACAGTGCAGTGCAGCACAGCATACTGCTTCAGCAGATCCAAATACCACAGTGCAGCACAATATACTGCCCCAGCAGAACCAAGTACCACAGTGCAGCATAATATACTGCTCCAGCAGAACCAAATACCACAGTGCAGCACAATATACCGTCCCAGCAGAACCAAATACCACAGTGCAGCACAATTTACTGCTCCAGCAGAACCAAATACCACAGTGCAGTGCAGCACAGCATACTGCTTCAGCAGATCCAAATACCACAGTGCAGCACAATATACTGCCCCAGCAGAACCAAGTACCACAGTGCAGCATAATATACTGCTCCAGCAGAACCAAATACCACAGTGCAGCACAATATACCATCCCAGCAGAACCAAATACCATAGTGCGGCACAATATACTGCCCCACCAGAACCAAGTACCACAGTGCAGCATAATATACTGCTCCAGCAGAACCAAATACCACAGTGCAGCACAATATACTGCCTCAGAAGAACCAAATACCACAGTGCAGCACAATATACTGCCTCAGAAGAACCAAATACCACCAAGAGGATGAATGGCCCCTGGGCATGGCCCACCGGGAAATGTCCCTGTAGGGTCTGTGGCCAGTCTGCCTATGGAAATAATATACAGGGCGGGCTCTAATATACAGATAGGAACCAGACAAACATGTTCTGGATCAGTATTGTACATGTAATAATGTAAATCTATACCTCAGATCAAAAAGAGGGACCTTTAAGGATCGAAGCGGGACAGAGGGGCTTGGGTCAAAAGTAGGGACTGTAACTCCAAAAGAGAGACACTTGGGGGGCCTGCTTCTAGGCCCTGTCTGTGGCATCTGCAGCCACACAGAATATGGTCAGCAAAGGAAATACTACTTCTGCTTAGTCTATGATCTTTTCTGTAAAAGATCGAAATGCTGCAACTAACCGTCTAAACATTTTTCACCTAACCACCTAGTGCAGCAATACAGCAGAGCAGCTATAAATTTGTTAAAGTGCTGCAATCTCAATTGATTTTCTTTTTTTTTTTGCCTCTGTAGGATCAGTACAAGATTTCTAGCATAGAGCTATAAATTACTTTCTTCTATATATGGATTTTAAAAGGCAATTGCCCCTATAGACCATTTTATATTAACATGGTAATGAATGTGCACATGCTGCACACAATAAAGCAGGAGCTCCAGTACATGCATGGCAATCCAATTTATAAAATTATCTATTTTCTGTGTATTATTACCCTTCGATTACTGAGAAAGACATTAATCTGTTGTATTAGTAAGTATTTATGACCAATAGAACATTTGTGGAGGTATAATATGAAAAGAAACATAAATGGTTGGATTGTGTAGAAATAATAAAAGTAAGTTTATTATATATGTTACAGGCCACTCTGTCCAATTAATGGCAACTAAAGCTGTTGTATTGTGCCTCAGACTTCTCCATAGACGCATAATATTTTACCAGGGAGATTGGGGAAGGATAAGAGGTTGTCAGGCGCCTGCTCGTGCCACGGCCCAAAGACAAGCAGTAGCTAGGTGAAAATTCAACCCATTGGATCCTTGTTTTTCCTAACGGGAGACATCAGGGGACTGTTGCTGTTACTATAGGTTGCTATCACAGTCCATTGATATTGTATCATCATACAGTAGTCTGCTAAGAATAATCCAGTGTCTAGGACCACGTGATGTTTGATGTGGGAATACACAGTGGTCCTCCACCAATCAGCGGTTATCCAATTCAGACGCAGCTGGCTTAAGGGGCCATACATGCAATATATGTAATAGCCATCTATGTAGTACATGGACAGCTCAAGCCCATGTATGCCTATAGAGGGAGGCTCTGAGCAAGAACCCCCCCATGACAGCCATGTGTCCTAATAGGGGACATGGATAGTGATCATCTTCAAGATGGATCTGGATAGATTGGAGGCTTGGGCAGAGAAGTGGCAGATGAGGTTTAACCAGGGGCGGACTGGCCATAGACCTTACAGGGAAATTCCCTGTTGCAGCTCCACAAGAAAAAAAAAAAAAAAACGTCATATTCTTGTCTGTTTTTGCGGACAAGATTAGGCATTTTAACATAGTGTAGGACCTGCGAAAGGGAAAAATGCACAAGGTCGGTGTCTTGTGTTTTGCAGATCTATGGTTTGTGTTCTGTAGAATGGATGTGGCCATGCATTCTTATAGGGAGCCTCTCAGCAGTTTTGACCCCACAAAAGGACAGTGCTGTATAGCTGATGTGATGAGGGAATAAGTATAACCAAACCTGGGGCAATGATTATGCAGGTTGCATGCAAGAAATCCAACTTTTAAAGGGCATCTGTCAGCAGATTTGTACCTATGACACCAGCTGACCTGTTACATGGCTTGGCAGCGGAAGGCATCTGTGTTGGTCCCATGTTCATATGTTCCCGCTTTGCTGAGAAAAATGATGTTTTAATATATGCAAATGAGCCTCTAGAAGTCAAGGGCACTGAATATGAAGAGACCTCCTCTTGGGCACTTATGCCAGGTGGGTTAAAGGGCATCTGTCAGAAGATCTGTACCTATGAAACTGTCTGACATGTTGCATGTGCGCTTGGCAGCTGAAAGCATCTGTGTTGGTCCCATGTTCATATGTGTCCGCATTGCTGAGAAAAATAATGTTTAAATATATGCAAATGAGCCTCTAGGAGCAACAGGGCATTGCCGTTACACCTAGAGGCTCAGCTCTCTCTGCAACTGCCGCACCCTCTGCATGTTTATTGACAGGACCAGGTGTGATCACGTTTTCACTGCCTGGTCCTGTCAATCAAAGAGCAGAGCCTCTAGGTGTAACAGCAACGCCCCCGTTGCTCCTAGAGGCTCATTTGCATTTATTAAAACTTCATTTTTCTCAGCAATCCGGGCACATATGAACATGAGACCAACACAGATGCTTTCAGCTGCCAAGTGCACATGTAACAGGTCAGCCAGTGTCATAGGTACAAATCTGCTGACAGATGCCCTTTAACCCACCTGACTTATAGTGCCCAGAAGGCGGTCCGTTCATATTCAGTGCCCTTGGCTCTCTGCCCTGAGTGACCACTGTAGCATCCAATCAGGAAACTGCTATACCTGTCACTCGAATCAGATGGGAGGGGCTAGGGAAGTGTTCAGTGCAGAGAGTCAAGAGCACTGAATGCTAAGGACTGCCTCCATCGCACTTTCAGACACTGGGGCAGGGACAATCTGTATGACTGTTGTCCCATATATGCTTAATCTGCTGCCCCCCGCTACCTATATAGCACTTTACGCAGTTTTGAGGGGTCAGAACTGCTGACAGACTCCTTTTCTATAGTCTTCCAGTTATATATATACACCAAACATTACATGCGTCCATAGGTATAAAACCAATACAGTACCTAATGTGTGTGAAAAAAGGTATAATAACCAGATTTTGTGAAAATATTTTTTTTTTTAATCCTATTCGCTACCATGCAACACCTGAACAAGGCACCTTATTGTGGATTCTGGATATAACAGTCATAGGAAGAGATTTATCAAGACCAGTGTTTTCTACTACGCTGCACCGCCAGAGGATGGGTTTCATTTATGATGAGGCGTATGGCTCATCATAAATCAATTGCATCCTCTGGCAGTCTGTGTGTCAGGAAAGAAATCTACGCCAGCTCCTAGCTGCCATAGACTTCAGTCAACATTTACAGCAGAAAAGACCAATAGTCCTGTATACACTGCACCCATCCCACACCACCTTTTTGTAAAGTGCCAAAGGCGGCATAAAAATGGCATCTGCGCAAAAGATTTTCTGGCATAGGGGGTTGATAACTCTCCCCCCTGTCTGTAGTTAATTCCATCAATTAACGCACTTTTAGTTACTTTGCATTTATAGTATAAGCTCATCAGGCATGCCATAGTATTTCACAGCGTACAGGATGAAAAAATGAATGTATCTTTCAGCACCCGCTGAGTCTTGCTTGGAAACCTGTATACAAAGCAGCGAATAGAAAGGCGCACAAGCCTAATTATAACTGCGCTATTTCTAGATTTGGGCCATAACTTGTCAATCACAACAAAAACACATTGCAATTTACACCAAACACATTTCCTGCACGGACTGCAGCATTTGGTTTCCACCGCAGTAAGACATATTGAGGACACTAGAAAATTTAATGTAGAAAATATACTCCAGAAATATTAGTCATAAAGGTTCATTAAAGCTATGATTTCACAACGGCTTGCAGCAATTCCGGCAATCTGTCCCGAATGTTCTCCTAGATTTTATTTTGCTCTGTTAATATATCATGAGCTAAATGTAGTGTAAATATTCTCCATAGTAATTATCCCTGGTGTTTCTTCACAGTCTGTACGTACACTGATATAGCAGGTACCAGCTTAAAGCAAACATGTCATATTAAAGGGGTTGTCCAGGCTCAGAGCTGTACCCGGACATATCCTTGTTTTCACCCAGGCAGCCCCTCTGATATGGGCATAGCAGCATTTCATGCTCCAATGCTCTCCCTTGTCCTGCATTGCGCAGGGAAAGGGCCGTTTGTTTATATTTATGTACGGGCTTTAGCTAAAGTCTACACATTAGTGCCGGTGACGTCACCGGGAACACTGCTAGGTGAAAGCCTCTGCCTAGCAGTGTGAAAAATATAAACAAACAGCCCTGGCCCTGCAATACAGCACAGGGCAAGGGAGAGCATAGGAGCATAAACTTCTCTGATGCTCATATCAGGGGGGCTGCCTGGGCAAAAACCCCTTTAACTAAGGTGGCTGATCAGCAAGCAGCATGTTATAGAGCAGGAGGAGCTGAGCAGATTGATATATAGTTTTGTGGAAGAAGACTCAGTGTAACTTGTATCTTATTTATTTAAGCCCCTGCTCTTTCTAGATGTAGGAGTCCAATGGGCGGTCCTATTCAGTGGGTATGTATAGTTTGTTGTCAACCAGTGAATAGTACAGCCCAATGGACTCCTAAAGCTAGAAAGAGCAATGAGTTGAATGTATAAATTACAAGTTTAAGGCCTCATGCACACTACCGTTGTTTGTTTCCGCGTCCGTTCCGTTTTTTTTCACGGATAGGATGCTTCCCCATTCATTTCAATGGGTCCATCAAAAAATGCGGATGGTTAACCGTTTTTGTTCCGCATCCGTGGTCCGTGTTTACCTTCCGTCAAAAAAATAGAGCATGTCCTATTTTTTTCACGTTTGCGGACAAGGATAGGCATTATTACAATAGATCTTCCAAAACGTTTTTTTTGACGGACGCAAAATTTGCAGGAGGAGCGGACGCGGAGGCAGGCAACGGTCGTGTGCATGTAGCCTACCTAAATGTTTTCCCATAAATCTATCTGCTCAGTTCCTGCTGCTATATAACATGCTTCCCATAGGTAGGACTACATGTGCAACATGACAGACTCCCACACAGCTCCCCCACACAGCTAGTTACATAGACACTGCCCTATCAATGCTCCGTCTATGGACATAACATAATAGGAAAGAGTTCCATGGTCATGTGACCACAGCCAAGAACGGAAGATCAGGGCAATAAAGATAAAAGAAATACATGACAAAATTACTGCTACCGTCATAAATAATTATTTTAAAGGATGATAATGCAAACCAGAAAACCCCTTTTGACTAATTTATAATAATATTAATGTATAGCGCTGTTACTTAAAGGGGTTGTGCCAATAATATAAATGAATACTGCCCAACAGATATGGCTATTATATCACTTTCCCCATATACCACCATTTATCAAAACTGTCCTATTCTAAAGTCATTAGCCTACTATTGCATCCTGTGGCAAATCTGTTTTAAAATATTCAATTGCTGTTGGTTACGTCCTGTAGTGGAGCCTTGTAATGTAGGAAGCATCATTGGTAAGGACAAGGGGTTAGTGTTGATGTCCTGCTGATGTCAGGAAACTGCCCAAAGACATTATGGGACAGCAGACACATGACAAAACCAGGAAGTAGGATTCAAGCATGGGGGATAAGAGAAAACTGCAAATGAGGTAAATAAAAAAAAAAACGATTCAAGGAGGAATGAATGCTAGAGTAGTTGAGAGAAATACACTTTAGAGTGCACCTCTTTAATTATTATGTGTGTGGAGCTGTTTGGTCATTGTATGTTTGTATTATTTGTATTATCAGTGTACTGTATTGGTATTTATGTTTGTAGCACTGTAAAGCATTTTATACAGTGATACAGAAGTGTATGGCACCATACTTTATGGCACTTATAATTAGGTACTCTGTGGCATAGCTATGTGTACACTGTATGACAGTACACCATATGAAAGGGGGCACTAACAGAAGGTATAGCATACAGTAACTTCCACCATAGGACCAGCACTACTCACAGTTTGGTTCTTGACATTAGACATGGGACTGCATAGAAACTGCAGCTGCGTAATGGGATATAGGAGATGTTAGAGGCAGAACGTATACTAACATGCTGCATAAATGCCCCCTCCTAATGAAGTTGAATTCCAGCCTGGCGTTTTAATCACGCAATGTTTTGCTTTAGAAAGATTAACAATGGTTAGCCGCCTCGTATCTTTATACTGTAAATACTAATACCATCGTAATCAGTATGAATCACCACAGACTGACGTATATGATGGGTTATGTGGATGTACAGTAAATCTCTATTGTCTTTACAGCACATTGTGCATGCCAGCTTTGCCATCCAGATTTACTCCAGACTTCCCGGGGATCTTGGCATCAATGGAAAGTGCTCATCTGTTTTATAGATAGATTTGGTGGATAACTCAATGAAATCACGCCATATGATTCAAATTATTGCAAACAAGGATTAAAATTACACAAAGAAAGTATTATTCCTCTCATAGTAGAGGCTATAAGTGGCTATAGAAGGGGACTGCATGTTACAAATAGAGATGAGCAAATTTTTCAAATGTTCAATTTGATTGCCTTGCCGAATTTTTCCCAAAAATTTTCTTCTTTCCAAATTAATTAGTCATGAAGCGCGTTAAATCAGGTCTATCCTGGCCTTTAAACTTTAGGGAGAATGTATCCTGGTGTACATCACAGTGCAGTGCAGCAACATGCATAGCTAGTCCTTTTTGGTAGCGAAACAGTTACTGTGCATCTGAATTAGAGGCAGGTCACATATATGGATGCGCGCATCCTGCACTTCCTAGCTAGCCCCTAGCTAAAAAAAAAGGCATGCAGCATCCTTCAGTAAAGAAAAAAAAACTGAAAAATGCTGTGCGCCCCTGAAGGTGTCCCATTGACTCTTTAATGGAACAAAATAAGGACATGGAGGCAGCACCGATAAAGTAGTGGAAAAAGGGTTCTTTTAATCAATGTTATAGCAGTGCAAACACATGCATTGGAATCCCTTCTGTTAGATGTAGAATGACTGTGCGTCACTATTAGGCTTAGTTCACACTTTACTTGTTTGGTCAGTTATTGTCAGCTCAAAGCAGGTGCGGGACAAACCCACAGAACAGGTGCAGATCTATTCATGATACCTAATCTGAGAATAGGCTTGGCTCCTGAATTTACCTCACAATAAGGCATCATGCACACGACCGTATGTGTTTTGCAGTCCGCAAATTGCGGATCCACCAAAAAACGGATGACGTTCCGTATGGCATCTGTTTTTTTGCGGATCCATTGTAATAATGCCTATCCTTGTCTAGAAAAAACTAGAAAAAATAGGACATGCTCTATTTTGTTGCGAAACAGAAAAACTGACATACGGAAATGGAATGCACATGGAGTACCTTACGTTTTTTTTGCGGACCCATTAAAATGAACGGTTCCGCATATGGTCCGCACAAAAACGAAACGGACACAGAAAGAAAATATGTTTCTGTGCATGAGGCTTAAGTGATGGAAATAACTGACCAAATAACAGAAGTGTGAACTCTGCATTTCAGGTCAACGTTAGCGTCAGGTCTAATTTATCGACGTGCAGTGGACCAAAATTCATGTAGTGGCCCAGTGGGTAGGGTGTCAGCAGTAAGGCTGTGTTCACATCACGGTTTATTTTTTCATTTTAATCTGTCAGAAGAATAGACCAAAAAAAGCTGCAGTTCCCGTAGTTTGAGCATCCACCTTCATACCGTCAGTATTTGAAAATGAATCACAGATATGATAAATAAGGACATCAGAAATTCCAGTCAATCACTAGTGTCACTTAATTAATATATGTATCACAAAATAACTTCACCAGTGTAAAACATAACCTTTAGGCTTCTTTCAAATGGGCGTTATGTTTGACGCCCGGATAGGATGCGGGTGCGTTGCGGGAATATGCGCGATTTTTCCGCGTGTGTGCAAACTTTTGTAATGCGTTTTGCACACGCGTGTGAAAAATCGCCATGTTTGGTACCCAGACCCGAAGCTGGACTTCATCACTGAAGTCCGGTTTCGGGTAGAGTATTCTGGAGAATTTATTATTTTTCCTTATAACATGGTTATATGGGAAAATAATAGCATTCTTAATAAAGAATGCTGTGTAAAATGAGGATGAAGGGGTTAAAAATAATAAAACTTAACTTACTTTAGCCACTTGATCGCGTAGTTAGCGATCTCTCTTCTCACTTCAAGCTTTAGCTGTATTCTAAAGGACCTGTGATGACGTCACATCACATGGTCCAATCACATGGTCCATCGGACCATGTGATGTGACGTCATCACAGGTCCTATTAGAATACAGCTAAAGCTTGAAGTGAGAATTGAGATCGCTAACTACGCGATCAAATGGCTAAAGTAAGTTAAGTTTTATTATATTCAACCCCTTCATCCTCATTTTACACAGCATTCTTTATTAAGAATACTATTATTTTCCCTTATAACCATGTTATAAGGGAAAATAATAAAGATCTGGTCCCGTTGCTAAGAAACCATGCGGGAAAATCGCACTGCATCCACACTTGCTTGCGGATGCTTCTGATTTTCCTGCAGCCCCATTCACTCCGTTCACTGGGGCCTCCGTTGCGTAAAAAAATATATATATATTTAGAGCATGCTGCGATTTTCACGCAACGCAAAAGTGATGCGTGAAAATCACCGCTCATGTGCACAGCCCCATAGAAATGAATGGGTCCGGATTCAGTGCGGGTGCAATGCGTCCACCTCATGCATTGCACCCACGTGGAAAACTTGCCCGTGTGAAAGGGGCCTTAATAATATTCATTAAACTACCCCAAAAAGTGCTGATGAGAATTTATTTAGGCTGGGAAGAAGGGGCCACTACTGCAGAAAGGAAAAGATAACTCGCCCTCAGCACTGCCCCTACAAACTAGTTACCTGCCTACAATACGGAATGGACCCACTCCTGCTAATGGCCTCCAAATTATTATCGAATCTTGATGCAAAATATTGACCATGTGATAGAGGCCTTTTCTGGACGTTCAAATGACAGGAGCCGTTTTTGCATGAACAGCATGAAGAGTCACAATGGTGACCGCTGAACAGACTAGTGAGGGTGACAACAGCATGAACAGTAACAATAGTGGCCCCGGAACAGAATGGTGAGGGTGGCAACAGCATAAAGAGTCATTTTTTGGGACATATGCCTTTTTGATCGCTTGGTGTTGCACTTTGTAATGTAAGGTGACAAAAATGGCTTTTTTTGACACAGTTTTTATTTTATTTTTTTATCGTGTGGGTCATGTAATATATTTATAGAGCCGGTAGTGTCGGATGCGGCAATACCTACGGTAATATTTGTATTTTTCATTTTTTTTTTCTATTTTTTATTATAAAATCAGGGCAAAGGAGCTTTTTATCTTTTTTTACTTGAAACTTTATTTATTTTTATTAAAAACTTTTTTTTTTTTTACTTTATTTCTGAATTTAACTTTCGGGGGTCTGATCCCCTTTGCAATGAATTACAATACATCTGTATTGTAATGCATTGCCTGTTAGAGTATTACATAGAGTAATACACTAGTTTATAAATAAAACCCTCCAGAGTCCAAAGTATGGTTATACTATTATGTGACATGCTATATAGTAAAACAATGCAGGGATATCGCCAGCATTTAGTACACTGTACTGGTACATTACACTGCATATCAGAAGAGGTGTGGTTACTTTATTTTCATTCTAATACTTAGATTAAGGCCTTATGCAGACAACTGTATTTTTGGTCCACATCCGATATGCAATAAATTAATTTCAATAGGTTCACAAAAGATGCAGACTGTTGTCAGAATCCATTTGTCCATTCCATCGTCACGCAAAAAAAAGATTGAACATGTCCTATACTTCTCTTCTCTTTTGAAAATGTATGTTTAAAATTGAAGAAAAAAGAAAGAAAAATGAATTCTATATGAATTGTTTGCAGGTCTAAGGAGGCTCACTTCTAGTTTTTTTTATATATATCTTTTACTATGAATATGTTCCCAACAATTTATATGAATTTTCATCATCATTTTTTAATATTATATAGTATTTTTTAGAAAAAACGCATGGAAACCGCATCAAAATCGCAATTAGTTCCCAATGCGTTATTTTCATATTTGGGTACAACCCTATGCACAAAATAAGTGTATGTAAGGATTTATTAATATGAAATTGCTATTGACAAGGAATATTTGGAATTTGGTATCTATTCAGATATATTACATTTTTCGTTGTCTACCTTACATCCTATTATCCATAATCTCTTTTTTACCATTTTTTATGATATTTATTTCCAATTTTATATATTCAGTTAAAATATACCATTAGAAGATATGCCTTCGATATATGCCACCTCATTTATTTATTTACAATGGACTGAGATCCATGCCAGGACTTCCAGTGGACCGTCACCCCTATAAAGGAGGGGTGATTTATGGGTAGCCTTAACCACTGAAGAAGGGGTCATAAAGCCAATACCCCGAAACGCGTCTGGTGTTCTCCCCCATTGTTGAAAGCCAGGGATTATTGCCAGACATAATCTGCACCAGAGATAGAAATTTGCTGAGAAAACCCGGGGTACCCGCGCGATCGGCACAAGTATACGGAGGCACTATACTCCAAGAAAAGACACGTGCACCGCCGGGTGCGCTCTGGTAGCAGCTGTTTATGAGTAGCTCTGGAACTACAAAGCTCCGTCCATCTGTCCTACACAATGGACAGAGCCCGTTACTGCAGCACTATTCCTATTCACTTCAGTGTTTTGGCACCAACCTGGAGCTACTGCAGAGCAGCCGATTGGCGGGTGTTGTATTCCCAACGATCAGATATTGGAGGTCTATCCCAAGGATCGACCATCCCAATAGTAAAATCCTGAAATGCCCCATTAAATCAACCTTATCTTTGCCTATATGGTTAGGTTTACTATGCTTCTTTTTAAAAAGCTTTACATCTGTCATACTTTACCTTCACATTTCTGTTGGAACAAATAACTGGATCTCAATGTTCTGGCTTAGTACAGAAGGTATTACTCACCAATTAATCACAGTATAGTTCATTTTAAAAAACTAAAAATAGCACACTGTAATTTTTGAGTATACATATTTCATAATGGCAGTCAATATTTATCCATAACATAAATATCACTAGCACATACTAGAGAGTAGTAAGATCAATAGTCCCATTTCCTCTGTGCTGGCTTGGCTCATGGATCTTCAGGTATCCTTAATTGCCTGTCTCAAGTCTACAGTCTGGTAGTTAAACTGACTATAATTATATGTCTTGTGTATTACTGGAATATTTCTGCCCTGTGGATTTCAGACTATGATGCTTTATATTATTTAGTGTTAGAAAACAGATTTTATTTCTCTCTGGATATAGTGTATATAAAACAAGAACAGCAAGTGACGTGCCATTCTAGCACATGTGACTGCTGAGGCCAGTGACTGGCCACAGTGGTTACAAGACCAAGCCATTTCCGGTCCGGCACTGAAAACTCGTCCCACAAAAAATAAGCCCTCATATGACTATCTCAATGAAAATTTTTAAATATGATGGTTTTTGGAAGGTGGAGGTTCAAAAAAAATGAAAAATATTTGTGCCCTGAAACTGAATATGGGCCAACATCACATAAAGTCCTTTCCATTATACAGGATAATAATAGAGCTCTAAATATGTCACTCTCAAAAATGTCCCTTGCAGCATAAAGGTACATATAAAGTTACAAAGTAGCTTGCACTGTCTATGAAGGGTCTGGTGGGTGGTCATGGTCTCCTCGTGCAGTCCTATCCTGATTGATATCCCACAGGCCAAATATGTCATTATGTGTCAGGTCCACGCATGCTCAGTGTAGAGATAAAGGTGATGTCAGTACACCTCGCTTTACGAGGCATTCCCTAATTGTCTCTGTAGTTGGCATGTATGCATAATGGCCTGTGGGACATCACTCATGCCAGGGCTGCAGGACTCTTAAGGAGACTACGGGTGCCCACACAACAGAGAAAGCTACTTTGTAATTCTATTTTTTCCTTTAAACTGGGTTGCAAATTTCAGAAAGTGACATCCTTAGAAACCTATTACCATCCTGTATAACGCTATGGGGGCAGTTTAGAGGCTGTTCATGGGATGACATGTTTCCTTTAAAGGGTTCATTTAACTTATAAAAACATTTGTAATTATTTAGTCCTCAACTTCCCGAATAAGGCTCTACAAATCCTTTGGTGGGCTACAGATCTCCTTTATGGCAGTCTGTATTTTTCTCCTGGCCCAGCACGGATCCTTTTTGCATTCTTTGGGGGACATTTATGAAGCTTTACACAGGAAGTTTCTGCTATAAAATATTATACATTTTGACACTTATAATTTTTGAGCAAAAACAAGCAACTTTTTGTGATTTTACGCTGCTCTTGGCACCTCTGAAAGTTGGATGGGTATGTTTTTTTTAAAAAAAAAGTCTCAAAAAATGGCACAATCTCCTTTCCATTGGGTGGTGTGATAAATATTTCACTCTGTTTCCACTTGTTGGTCTTTAGAGAACACTTTTAGCAGGTCAGAAAAACTAAATCTTGGTGTCACCTATTACTATAGGTGGACATTTTGGACAGACTCAGACTGAGTACAATTAGAAAATACATAAGTAGCTGGGCTGAGCTGGGGGCTGGTGCCTCTCATCCCAAAAGGAATCATAGATTGTACAGTCCAATAGTATTGTTCCCACGAGAGGCCATAAGTCCCTTAAATAGACAGCCAATCAGTTAGCAATAATTGTCTGCCTATGGTTGCCTTGGCTTATTAATCAAAATGTAAAAATTCGTAGGATCCTCTAAAATAGTAAACATTGTTTAGAAATCCTCTGATTTCTAAATGCCATTACATTTCAGACCATTGTTGGTTTTCGTGTTTGTGCACGTTTCATTTGGCATTTCTATTGTAATACTTTGCTATTGTTAATTCTTCATGTAAACAATAGGAGCGAGGGGTTAGGTGGCTCTTCCTATTATCTTGGTAGGATATAAATAGCTGCAATTAAGCCTGACAGCGGTAGGCCACCCCAGGCCACCTTACACTTTTTATCACAGCAGCCTGATAGATTAACAAACTCTTGCTAATCCTGGGGATATGAAAAGCACAGAAACTACATTCCCCAGCATGCAATTCATTTTAATGAGTGGCAACTAAACATTTGGGACCCAGATAAAATGAAAGATTGTCTGCATGGTGAACAATACATTTTGAAAAAAGACTATTGTTTGTTGGTGTCATCATGAGACAACAGAGATTATAAAGCTACTTCACATCACAGAGCCAGATGTTATTCAGGAAATCAGCAGAAAATACCACCATACTAAGGACTGGCAAGTGGGTACCTACCTGGATCAGGGGCATAATAACCATAGTGCAACGGGCGCCTTCCCCTAGGGCCCTCTTTATAAAAACGCGACCCAGATGTAGGAATGCCGAGTGGCATAGTGTGGCCTAAAATGTCTCTCTATGTGTGTCACGGTGCTCCTACCTGGATACTGCTGGACCCCAGGCTTTGGCTCAAAAGCACTAAATAGGGGGAATAATTAAGGGATTTTAATCCAGACCTTGTATGTAGTTGAACAGCAGCTTTACTTTGCATAAACTTTCTCCAAAATGGTTTACAGACTTTGTCTTGGTCCCAGCAGGCTTTAGCATGAAACTGGCAGGCAAACTCGACTCTGCTACAGCTGTTTCTCTCTGGCTCTACTGTACTGACAGGCTTAAATAGAATCTTTCTTCTTGTATGCTGCACTTCTCTTTGTATCGTCTGTCTCTGGATTAGGCCAGGGAACTTTCCTCCTGGCTCCTGAGGCTCTAAGCTTTGGCCTCCATGGCCAGCAGAGCTGAGAGTGCTCTTGCTGACACGAGCACGTCCAGCAGAGACGTGCCCTGCACACATTCCCTTAGCAGGGGGTAAGCTAGACTAACTCGAACTTGTCCCCACTCTTCCTGCAGAAAGTGGGACTAGCCCACCTCACCACAGATGGGGGTTAGAATGGAATGGAAGGTTCCATTCTATCTACATACAGCTCTGCCATGTTTGCTGCCATCTGCTGGTGAACCAGGCACATTACATACGCAAACAGATAAGGAATGCACAGTGTGGAGGACCTGGAATGCTACTGGATGCTAGGTTAGTCTTAGATTATTATAATTTTTTTTTACATCTGGTGCATCTCTTTACCCTGTGACGAATAGTAATTAGGGTTGCACTTATGTTAAAAGAAATGTCTATGAGGAGATAACCCCTTTTATTGGTCACTGTGGTCTCTACAAACTTTGCATAAATCAATAGAAAAGCTGATTATAAGAAACATTCTTATCCAAGAAACAATGCTTCTTTTTGTCCACCCCCTTGTATACTAACATTCTCTACTAAGTTTATTTTGAGAGACAAGATGGCTGCCAGCTCACTAAAGACTACAAGGCTATGGAGAGGGTAGGAAGAATTAGCTGCTAGAGGGAGAACAGGGCATTTTTCTTTGATAAGATATATTACATAGTTTCCTATATTCCCCTGTACTATTGATTTATGCAGTTTGTAGAACTGCAGTGCCAATTTAAGTAATGATAGGCTGTGAAGCCCTAGAGTGGTTTAGTATGTATGTGACAAAACAATAGTAGGCCTGTAAAAGCCAGAAAAAAATGAGGATTTTAACCACCCTGCTAGTATAGAAGATGGTCAAGCAGATATCATTCAAAGAAGCTTTATTATGACTATACATTTCTGGAGCAGACTGCTCGATTCATCAGGTTAATTTTTTATCTCCCTCATACCTTGAGGGAGACACCGCAGCTTGGTTTTCACTACATTGCCTTTACTAGTGTTGTGCCTACTGGTTGCACAATCACAGAATGTGAGCAGCCACTTGCTTGACTAGCACAGACAATAGTGGGCAGACATGGATACACTGACAAATACGTATCCACTGGCAGAATTTAACTTTAAAATTTTTCATTATGATCCTATTTCTAGAATTGCTAGCAACAAAATTTTATATAAATATATATATATATATATATATATATATATATTGTGGGGAGTCGCTCTGGTAGACAGCGGTGCGGGTGCAGTACAGAGGCAAAGGGAGTCCAGTAAGTGCAGCAAACAGTGTTTAATTCACACTTGCATCAAATAAACAGCAAACAGACACTTGGTGTTAATTCACACACATCAGAAAACATGAGGCAAAACAAAAAGTCCAAATACAGGTTCCAATCACCTGGGAGGTTTTAGGTGCGGGTTCGCACCTGGCTGTCAGCCCAGCCGCAAGACAATCCACCTCAGGCTTCCAGGCTGTCTGCACGCCTCCTTGCTGGGCTCCTGCTTCCAGCCCAGAGAGCTCCACAGCACCATCAGCAGCTCCAGGATAATCACACTCCTCAGCTGCTGGTGCTGGCTGTGTTTTAAACCCAGCCCAAAACCAGGACTGGGTCGTGGGGAGCAGCCACCCACCCTACACTTTAGCTGCTCCCGGTAAGAGCCGGCCCGGATCGGCTTTGCAGCCATGCTATTTAGCAACTGTGTCAGTAGCACTACCTGCTGCTGACATCAACAAAAATGGCTCTTACCTCACCGAGGCTATGAACCTCGGTGACACGTACCTGCCATCCACGACGGCACCCTGCACCTTACCACAATATATATATATACTAGCAGAAGGGCCCGACTTCGCACGGGTATATTTTATCTATTTTATTTAATGTTTGTGTGTGTCGTTAAAAGATATCGACAGCATCCCCCATAACAGCGACCTCTACAGCCAGGGTCAGCACGTCCTATAAGCGGAATAGGCCGCCACGTAGAGCACCGCTTGAAAAGGGGCGCCACTAGGACCGCCGGCCCCCCCTCATGCTGCAGCCGCCCGAGCGCTCTAAATTGAGCCTCTAGCGGCTGCAGCACTGCCCGGGCTGGTGCGTCCATGAGGGCGCACCGCCCGGGCGCACCAAGAGGAGAGGAGCTGACAGGGGGGAAGCGCTCAGCGCTCCCTCCTGTCACTCCATTGTAGCGTGGCCAAACTCTTTATGGCCGCGGGTACAGGAGCATCTGTCTCCTGTACCCGGCCGGACTGACATGAAGTGCGCACACAGTGTGCACTTCCTGTCAGTCCCCTCGGGTACAGGAAACAACAGCTCCTGTACCCGTGGACCATAAAGAGCTCGGCCGCGCTACACTAGAGGGAGTGAAGAATGACAAGGGGGGGAGAAAGAATGACAAGAGGGGGGAGAGAATGACAAGGGGGGGAAGGAAGAATGACAAGGGGGGTGGAGAGAATGACAAGGGGGGGAAAGGAAGAATGACAAGGGGGGGAGAGAATGACAGGGGGGGGGAGGAAGAATGACAAGAGGGGGGAGAGAATGACAAAAGGGGGAGTGAAGAATGACGAGGGGTGGAGAATGACAAGGGAGGGGAGAGAGAGAACTGGCGTTAGTTAAAGGGGTTCTGCAGTTTATTTAAACTGATGATCTATCCTCTGGATAGATCATCAGCATCTGATCGGCAGGGGTCCGACATCCGGGACCCCCGCTGATCAGCTGTTTGAGAAGGCAGCGGCGCTGGCAGTAGCGCCTCGGCCTTCTTGCTGTTTACCACAGGTGCAGTGACGTCATGACTAGTATCACTGGCCTTGGCGGGGTTAAGCTCTGTTCACTTGAATGAAGCTTAGCCCCACCCAGGCCAATGATACTAGTCGTGACGTCACTGCGAGAAGGCTGAGGCGATACTGCCAGCGCCGCTGCCTTCTCAAACAGCTGATTGGCGGGGGTCCCTGTTGTCGGACCCCTGCCGATCAGTTTAAATAAACTGCAGAACCCCTTTAATATGGCAGATCATATGGGTGGGGCGGCAAACTTTTATTTTGCCTAGGGCGGCAAAAATCCTTGCACCGGCCCTGTCTACAGCAGCTCGCCCCTTTAACAGTGAGTTTTACAGCACCCCACTCCCTTGACAGTGACCTCCTCAGGGGCCCGCCCCCTTAACAGTGACCTCCACAGTGCTCCGCTGCCTTAACAGTGACCTCACAGTACCCTGCTGCCTTATCAGTGACCTCCACAGCAGTTGCCCCTTTAATAGTGGCCCCTGCCCCCATAACAGTGACCTCCACAGTGTCCGCCCCTTTAACAGTGACCTTCACAGTGGCCTGCCCCCTCAACAGTAACATCCACAGTGAAGGCCTCTTTAACACTGACCTCCACAGTGCCTGCCCCTTTAACAGTGACCTTCACAGCGCCCTGCCCCTTTAATGCTTGGGCTACACGATGACATGTGTCACGCAACATTTTGTCTCAACAATTTTTATAAATATGGATTTTTCTGCGACTGTCACGTTGCATTCGCAGCATGTCACATGTCGCAATGCAACACCATAGACTATCATTATAAAAATTGTCACACAACATTGGTGCGACATCAATGTCGTTTGACACATGTAGCAGTGTAGTTGTGCCCTATGTGTCGTGTGACTTATTGTCTCGCGACACATGTCGTCGTGTTGCCCTAGCCTAAAGCTGACCTACAGCAGTGAAGAAAAATGGCTGGGTCGTTATGGTAGCCTGGAGTAAAACTATGTTTATGTGGAGACTAAGGGCTTGCGAGCTTCTATTGGCTGATAAGGGACATGTGACTGTGTGTATGGCAGTTGGGATATGAAGAGAAAGACTTGCAGGCTTGTATTGGCTAATGCAGGTTATTTTTTGGGAATATCTCAGGAACGGTACGTCCTAGAGAGCTGTGACCCCCACAAGATTTCTTTCCAGGTAGCAAGGGATGTGTATACCAAGTTTCATTGAAATCGATGGTTGCATTTTTGAGTGATCGCAGAACATACATACATACATACACACACACACACACATACGTCCTTCTTTATATATATAGAAGATAGACGAGAATAGGCATGATTCTGCTCCCCTATAAAAGCATATCATCATCAGCATCAAAGACACATAATGAACTTATCAATTACAGTGAGGGACACATATGATTCTCTTCTGTAGTTCAGCTATTAAAGTACCAGACCCGATTATATTTTCCTCCTCTGCTGAAAGGTTGAGAATAACTTCACTTTAGATGATGGCTTGCATTCTTCAATTACCTACAGCATCACTTTGTTACAGACCAATGGCTGCTCACAGATCACATTAGGAATGGATTCCACACATGATGCCTTGCAGTCTATGCAGATTTGATCACAATTAACATCACTATGAGACATTTTCTTCCAAGCTTGCTGGCACCACAACAAAGTACCATACAGCTTAATTGACTTGAATGTTATCACCAGGCAACATCTATTCAGGTCAAGCACTGAACCTTTAAGAAAATTGAAATGATGTCCAGTAGAACATAGAGTAGAGATAAGCGAATCGAAGTTGATGAAGTGGAATTCGATCCAAATTTCAGGAAAAATTCAATTTGCACCGAATCCGAATTTCCTCACGCTTTGTGGTAACGAATCACATTTCTTCCTAAAATGGCTGCTGCATGTGTTAGGACATGAGGCAAGGAACTCTGGGAACGATGGATCACCCACAATGCCATGCATGCAGCCAATCAGCAGCCAGCCAGCCCTGAGATGTCACAGCCCTATAAATAGCCTTAGCTATCTTGGATTCAGCCATTTTCCAGTGTACTTAGTGCAGTGAGAGACGTCAGCAGGAGCTAGGGACAGTGGTAGAAAAGACTATAAAAATTTTATTTTGTTGTATAGAAGTTCAGGGAAAGGATAGGGAGGAATCATTCCACGGTATTGAAGCAGAACAGGGTTCAGTAGGGGAGTTTACAGCCTGGGTTATAGGAACAATCCTATTACACCTTGCTGCACTGACTGGGGATTCAAATTGCCATTGTACAACTCTGTAATTCCAGCAAACAGTTCTTGTTATTGGGGTGCAAGTGCTGTCTGATTTAGCCATTAACACGGTTAATTACAAGAAAATATTTATACGTCTTATTTGCCCTTGTGCGGTGCAGTTATATGTTCTAAAGCATTTTTTGGCTTGTATTAGTGGGAAAAAAGGGCTTATTAGCCGTTGTTTGGTTAAGTGAGAAAATTACAGCCTTTTTGGCATGTATTAGTGGCAAAAAATATATATTTGCTATTCAGCGGTGCAGTTATATGTTCTGAAGCGCTTTTTGGTATGTATTAGTGGAAAAAAATATATATATATTATTTGCCTTTCAGCTGTGCATCTATATGTTCTAAAGCCCTTTTTTGCATGTATTAGTGGCACAAAAAAATGTATTTGCCGTTGTGTGGTGAAGTGAGAAAATTACAGCCCTTTTTGGCGTGTATTAGTGGCAAAAAAAAATATATTTGCTGTTCAGCGGTGCAGTTATATGTTCTAAAGCCATTTTTGGCATGTATTAGTGGCAAAACAAATATATATTTGCCGTTCAGCGGTGCAGTTATATTTTCTAAAGACCTTTTTGGCGTGTATTAGTGGCAAAAATATATATATATTTGCCATTCAGCGGTGCAGTTATATGTTCTAAAGTGTTTTGCGGCATGTATACGTGGAAAAAATAAGGGCCTATTTGCCATTCAGCGGTGCAGTAATATGTTCTAAAGCCCTTTTTTGTGTGTATTAGTGGGAAAAAATGGATTTTAATTTTCTTTTTATTTATTTATTTGATCGAACAGTATGTCAGACAGAGTAGTGCCAGGCTCTGCAGGGTAGAGGCCTAAATGTTTCTGGCGCAGGCACAGGTCGCAGCAGAGTAAGGGGGCATGGCAGCAGAAGTGACAGCGAGAGGCCTAAGCTCCCGGTGTCACCTAGCGGTCGTGTCTTGACCCAGCAGTTCTTGAATGGTTGACTCGTCATCCACTTCATCCCAAGTGACATCAGACACCCCCAGCCAAGAGTCGGTGGGTTCGTCAGACACAACCTTTAGTTGGCATGGCCCGGGAGCAGGCCCTGAGCCCTCAACTGTCCTCAACCTGCCTCTGTCCTTTTCTGTTCCATCAGCCAGAGAAGTATTATATGCTGTGGGCTCAGCTACACTATACAGTCAGGATGAGCAACTAGAGGTCAGTCAGCAGCTACTGGCCAGCCAAGATGTGGAGGAGACATCTGCTGATTCCTCCGGTAGGCGGGCACGTAGTGATGAGTACAGTGGCATGGTTGCTGGTGTTGCGAGTGGTCAGGCTCCTGACCAAGAGACCGTTAAGGAGGACATCAGTGATGTGCAGACAGTACTTGATGATGATGATGTAGCTGATCGCACTTGGGAGCCGGGTGAATTAGGGGCTTCATCATCGGGTGAAGAGGGTGGAAGCTTGCCCATGAGGCAGCGGTGGAGCCAGCAAGGAAGTCGGGAGCCTACCTGCCCGGTAAGTAGTGGTGCAGGGGTTCACGGAAGCAGCGACGGTAGCAGTCAGTCAAGTGCGGAGTGTTGGAGGTAAAATCACCTACTCAGCAGTGTGGCAGATTTTTGTTAAGCCACCGGAGGAGGGGAACATGGCTATTTGTAGAATCTGTGGGCAGAAGGTGAAGCGTGGCCAGGGTGCCAATGTTGGTACCACGGTCCTGTGTCAACATATGCAGCATCACAATAAAGTGGCCTGGTAGAACCATGGCTCCGATGTGGCTCCATCACCCAGTGGCACGCACCAGATTTAAGGCAGTCAAGGCTTCACCACCTCAGCCGAAGGGAGCTGTCAGTCCTTCCCATCATCTGCTGGTCCTGATGCTCCTGCTCCTACTCCTTGTCATTCCATCAGCAATTCACCAAAGCGATTGCCAAGAGACAACAGTATGGGTGCACTCCTCCAATTGCGCAGAAGCTAAATGTGCTCCTGAGCAAGTTGCTGGTGCTGCAGTCCCTCCCTTTCCAAGTGGTGGATTCTGCACCTTTCAGAGAACTGATGGCTTGTGCAGAGCCGAGGTGGAGAGTCCCAAGCCGTCATTTACTCATTTGCCAAAAAGGCAGTACCAGCCCTGCACATGTATGTAGAACAGAAGGTGGGCCAGTCCTTGAGCCTATCAGTGTCTGCCAAAGTGCATGGCAGCACCGACGTGTGGAGCTGTAACTACAGTCAGGGACAATACATGTCCTTTACGGCCCACTGGGTGATTGTGGTTCGTGCACAGCCACACCGGCAACTTGGCTAGGTGACTTTGCTTCCGCCTCCACATTTTCAAGCCGTTGGTCCTGCGACAATGTCTGCCTCCTCATCCTCCACCATTCCTCAGCCTCCACTGCAGGGGCAATTCACAGTGCCACTCCAGCATACCACATGTGCAGGGCACGTCGGTGTCACGCTGTTCTGTACCTCGTTTGCCTGGGCGAACTGAGTCACACAGGGGAGAAACTGCTCCGTGACCTTCATCAAAAAATCGAATCCTGGCTTTCTCCGTGACAACTCAAAATCGGAACCATGGTGACTGACAAGAGGAAGAACATGGTGTCGGCGCTGCGTCAAGGAGGGCTGAGCCATGTGCCCTGCATGGCATATGTGTTCAATCTGGTTGTCAAGCGGTTCCTGAAGTCTTCCACCCATCTGCAAGACATCCTAAAAATAGCCAGGAAACTTTGCATGCACTTCAGCCACTCGTACACCGCAAAGCGCACCCTCCTTGAGCTGCAGCAGCAGAACAGCATCCCCCAACATAGGCTGCTATGCGACATTTCCACCCGTTAGAATTCCACCCTCCATATGTTGCACCGACTATACGAACAGAGAAAGGCCATAAACGATTTCTTGATAATCTAGGCAGACGGAGTACTCCCCTGTGTAACTTTGATGTCCGCCAGTGGTAGTTCATGCGTGACACCTGCCGTTTGCTCAGGCCCTTTGAGGAGGCCACGTTATTTGTCAGTCGCCAGGACTACGGGATGAACAACGTCATTCTACTGCTTCATTATCCTGGAACAGATGCTGGTAAATCTGGCTGGTCAGGGGACTGGAGACGTGGTGCCTAGATCTCACGGCCACATGATCCATGTGGGGACTGAACTGGAGGAGGAGGAGGACATTGGATCACAAGCAATGTGTAGCGATATGGGTGATTTTTCTACACAGGTGACAGGAGAGGAGGAGCAGGTGCAGCCAGAGGAGCTAAAGGGCGATGAGGAAGACGAGGCAGATGACCCAGACACACCGTGGCAGTATGCAGTGGAGATGGAGGCAGGGAGTCCCTCAGAGTCACTTGAACAAATGGCCTGATGCACTGCTCACTTGCTTGCATAGTGACAGTCGAATTGTCACCATTCGGCAGAAGGATGACTTCTGGCTCTCCACCTGGTTGGACCCTCGCTACCGGTCCAAATTGGGAGACTTTTTACACCGGCTGAGAGGGAGGACAAACTGAACTACTATAGAGACATCCTATGTAGTCAGTTGGCCGTTGCCTATTTGCGCCATCGTCCTTCCTCTCGCAGGTCTGACATGGGGGGCCCTCTGCGCTCATGTTCCTCTGCCATGGCTGCTGTGGCAGGGTGGGGGGGTAGGCACAATTCCAGCTCCATCAGCAGCAACTTGAGTCTAGAGTCGCTGATGAGCAGCTTTCTTCACCTGACTAGTGAAGAAATTACTCACCAGCAGCAGCTAGACCTGGAGCAGGACCTGAATCAGCAGGTGGTGGCATACTTGGACAGCACCCTGCCACCCCACATTCAAGATCCGCTGGACTACTGTTCAGCCAAACTGGATTTGTGGCCGCAACTGGCAGAGTTTGCCCTGGAAAAGCTGTCCTGTCCGGCCAGTAGTGTGGCATCAGAGCGGGTGTTTAGTGTGGCAGGGGCCATAGTTACCCCAAAAAGAACTCGCCTGTCCACCCAAAATGTGGCTCGTCTGTCCACCCTAAATGTGGAGAGACTGACCTTTGTCAAGATGAATCAGGCGTGGATCAGCCAGGATTTCCACCCACCAATGCCTGATGCATCAGCCTCGATCATCCATGGTGCCACACTTTGACAGAAGAGACCAGTTTCTTCTGGCTACCTGACTCAGCTACTATTCTGATGCTGCCACCCACCTGATGCCACACATCTGATGCCAAGTGCTCCTTCTTTCACCCACCATCTTCAGCCGGTACTGGCAATCCCCCCCCCCCCCTCTCCACTCTGTCACCGGGTCTCTCTGTGGTCTCCTGATGCTGCTGCCACCTCCACACTATGTCACCTTGCCACTCTGTGGTCTCCTGATGCTGCTGCCACCTCCACACTATGTCACCTTACCACTCTGTGGTCTCTTGATGCTGCTGCCACCTCCACACTATGTCACCTTGCCACTCTGGTATTATGTGCCTATAGATTTGTATCATAAGGGCCTATGGAGTACACCCACAGTTCAGTCTATTGCCTTATGCCCTGTTGTATCCAAGGTTGTGTCCGTAGCTCCTTCAAACTTACCTGCTCCATGCAGTTACAGACCTCCACGCTGCCTCTGCTGTCTCCGTCTTCCAGTTCCTGCATCGTTTTGTTCCAGCAATGCTTGGGCATGGTCACATGCACCACTCCAGCCAATTACTGGCTTCATTGGTGACATGCTGCTTGTGGTCACATCACCGCTGAAATCAGTCATTGGCTGAAGAGGTGCATGTGACCATGGCAATGCATTGCCGGATGTAAACAATGCAGGGACTGGATAACGGAGGCAGCTCAGAAGACTAGAGCAGGGTGGAGCAGGTAAGTATGACTCTTCTATTTCAAGGGGCACACTGCAGGTACTTGCATAAAAATGATTATAACCGGAAAGCTCCTTTAAAGGGATTTATCACCTATATTTTTTATTTACAATTGTATCCAGAGCTGTACGGGGATTTATCCCTTATTATTTATAATTACATTTTATATTTAATTAAACATATTTTATCATTAAAACCAGATAATGACATTTACATTTTGCTAATATGCCCAAGAGATAGCGCTATTATATATCGTTTCCCACATACCACCATTTATCAATACTGCCTTATTCTAAAGTCCTTAGCCTACCATTGTATCCTGTGGAATATCAGTATTAATTTCAGATGCTGTTGGTTACTTTCTGTGGTGGAGCCTTGCAATACAGAACGCACATGCTCACAGGTCTCTAAGTGCAGTGTCAGTTACATGTCAGTAACAGTATCAGGGATGGATAGATGGATGGATAGACAGGCAGGCAGATAGATAGATAATAGACAGATAAACATGAGGATGAATTTTGCTAACAAATGATGGCCATTAACACAGGTTGCCTCTGTTATAAATGTAGTTACACAGAGCATTGTGAATACGTGGAGGTAGAAAATGAACTGGTTAGTGTGCCAGGACACATCTCACAGCATGATGGGACAGCAGTCACGTGACAAACCAAGTAGGAGTAGGTAGGAGTAAAGCATGGGGGATAAGAGAAAAAAAAAAAAACTATCCACGGACAAATGGGAACTGGGATTGGGGGTACTTGATGAAAATAAACTAGAGAGTGAACAGTAGTTTATGGCACAGCCTCTTTAACAGCATTGAGAAATATGCTTGGCAGCAGCCATATGGTGATTAGACATAATAAACTGATCAGGGTTTATTGACATCAATGAGAGGGTTTTCTAGACATACCTTGTGACCTGTGCAGAGATCATTCATTGTGCAGAGAGGTAGAGTAGATAAGGCCTCTTTCACATCTGCGTTGTGAGGATCCGGCGTGCACTTCCGTCGCCGGAAATGCCCGCCGGATCCGTCACAACGCAACACAACTGAAAGCATTTGAAGACTGATCAGTCTTCAATATGCTTTCAGGTTACCATGGCAGCCAGGACGCTACTAAAGTGCCGGCTGCCATGGAAAAGAAGTGGGGAGCCGGGGGAGAAGCTACTTACCTTCCGTGCGGCGGCCGGGGAGCTCCTCGATGACGTCACCGGGTCCCTGCGTCGCATGGATCACATAGCTATGCTATGTGAGCAATGCGGCGTACGATCGATACGGCGCATTGCTCACATAGCATAGCTATGTGAACCATGCGACGCAGGGACCCGGTGACGTCATTGAGGAGCGACCCGGCCGCCACACGGAAGGTATGTAGCTTCTCCCCCTTTTCTAAGGCAGCTGTGACTTTAGTAGCGTCCTGGCTGCCATGGTTACCATTCTTAAAAGCTAAACGTCGGATACGGCTATGCGCCGAAACGACGTTTAGCTTAAAGTCGGATCCGGATTAATGCTTTTCAATAGGCATTAATTCCGGATCCGTCCTTGCGGCATGTCTTCATGATTTTTGGCTGGAGAAAAATCCGCAGCATGCTGCGGATTTTGCCACGGCCAAAAAACGTGTCAGTACTGAACTGAAGACATCCTGATGCATCCTGAACAGATTTCTCTCCATTCAGAATGCATGGGGATAATCCTGATCAGTATCTTTCCGTCCTAGAGCCCCGAGGACGGAACTCTAGGACGGAAAGGAAAAACGCATTTGTGAAAGGGGCCTAAGTTGTAACACCACCTACTGTGAATGGTGGATCTGGTGAGCCTCCTAGAGGCTCAGCTCACTCTGCAACTGCCGCGTCCTCTCCTCCTTGATTGACAAAGCAAGGCAGTGCAGAGGGTACGGCAGTTGCAGAGAGAGCAGAGCCTCTAGGTGTAACAGCAACAGCCCGATTGCTCCTAAAGGCTCATTTGCATATATTAAAACTTCCTCAGCAATGTGGGCACATATGAACATGGGACCAACACAGATGACTTCATCTGCCAAGTGCACATGCAACAGGTCAGCCAGTTTCACAGGTACAAATCTGCTAACAGATGCCTTTAAAAAATCTGATATAAATAATATGTAATTTTTTGATGCCGCATTCCCTTTAATGACTGCTCACCCTTAAACATCATTTTGTAAAAAGCTCCAAAATTCAGTGGTGCTTATGTTATAATAATAACCTTAAATAGGTTGGAGCTTTGTTTTCCTGATGAATAGAATTAAATACCCTAGAGGAGAGCATTCTGCATGCTGTATTAGATTTTTTTAGTTCTATTTAAACTCCTAAGCTCCCTCTAGTGGTGGCTGCAAGTGGCCTGTCTGTTATCTTTTATATTTATGTCTATGCAGAGGATTTGGAGCTTTATATTAGAATAGCAAATTTGAAACTGCTACATAGATATTTTAAGAAATTAATCAGTACAGAATTTTCGATATATGAATGATATGATGATAAAAGGTAAAAATTTGGTTTAATATGACACATTTGAGCTAGAAATCAGTGGTGTGTGTTGAGCATTCCTAAAGGTGGGTGACCTTAATGTCACAGAAAGTGATTTTTCAATGTTAAGGGTAACAGTGACATATCAAGGTTTTTGGTCAATGGTGGTCCGAGTGCTGAGACCCCCACTGAATGCTATAATAAGGAGATAGCAGCACTTAACTGAGTGTCTCTACTGCTCCTGAAGATGTAAATTAAGATGGCTTCAACAGAAAGTCTATCTTAATTTCCTTTTTCAGCAGCAAACAGAGACAACGCTTCTATCTCTTCGTTTTAGCGATCGGTGGGGGTCTTAGCACTCAGACCTTAATTGCTTAAATATATAGTATACACATCGATTGGAGTATTTACACATCATTTGAGTATAATGTGTTGAGGAGATCCCTCACGGGTGCAAACTGGACCCACAGGGATGAGAGGTGTGGGAACAGCGGGTATCTGATGGTGCCCACCCGAGCTGTCCTGTGATTGAGTGGGACAGGATGCACTTAACAGTGTATTATGTCCTTCCTCTGTATCCGGATTATATTAGTATGTATGTTTATTGAATATGGCCAGGATGGGAATCGGACTTGCGGGCTACTCCAGCTTTAGGGCTGTGAGACCTACGGTTCTTTACCTCATCTAAGATGGTCGATTGTGGTTCAAGAGACCGTCCTGCGCATACTCCTCCTGAGATGGCACATCCCTGTTACGTATTGCTTGTGTAATTGTGTTGACATGCGCACTAACATGGAGCGCACGCCACTGCCGACATTTGACTACACGCGGACTGCTGATGATCGGGTCAGTGTATCCTCCTATTGCACTCGATTTGTTTCTCCTGATTATTTTGTACACCTGTCACTTTAACCACTACAGCACTGTATACTTTGAAGATTGATTTATGTATACGATATGATTACAACTACAGAGATCTACACTATTCGGGGTACACTTGACGACAAGATAATTATAATCAACGTTATATATCTGCAAAATGTGTTTGATATTACACGATTTATATTTTTTGATTGTGTTTGCGCACAGAATGGGTTAATCCGTCACTATGCTGTATTGATCACATGACACTAATGTCTAATTGATGTATGGTTATATATATCTTTCATTATGTCCATATTATTGCTTAAGAAAGGCTCCAGTGTGGAGCTGAAACGTCGCTTTTGCCACATGGGTGAATAAACCGTTTTTCATTTTTTACTACATTGGAGTGCTGCCCTTTTTTATTTTTCTATTTATTGGATTGGCTTTTCCTGCGGGCTCTGCACCCAGATACCTTATATACCTTTCATCATTTTATATATATATATTTTTTTTATTATTTAGGTGTCAATGTTCATTAATAATTCACTGATATTGAAAGTTGCAGATAAAAAATATCACCATACATTACTGTTTATACCGCTACATTTTATATATAACTCTCCTTGTTCTCCAGGTTATTGATCAGAATTCATTGATCTAATTTGTTCTTATGGAGAGCATCTGTCCTCTCACACTAGGTTTCATTCATGAATAATTTGATGAGAGTAAATTTACTGTGATACTGTTGCCACCATGTTCAGGCAGTTGGCTCTTATTGTTTGATGTGCATGAGTACCCAAACACTTGAGCTTCTGGAATACAGCTGACCTAGCATAAGAGCAGGTATATGTATCGCCATCTGTAGTTAATAAGCATAGTTATAATCACGGTAGATGATTGCCGAATATAACAGCTCACATTAAATATGATTGCCATTCCAGAATCATTTACACAGAGTAGATCTGGACTCCTGAAAAAGGGACAAGAGAGGTGAATGTAACCTCGTCACACCAGCCGAGAGGAGATGGGTAGGGTGTGCTCTAGTGTGGGGGGTTTGGGTGAAGGGTGAACCAGATACCCTTCTCTACAGATAATGGATTGCACTGTATCCTTTACATGGACTGAGATACCCATGTATCCATCCAGGGGTACTATTTCTCCTTGTGGAGAGCATCTAGTAGGCATCAGGAGTCTTATAGCCAATGATCCTCTGGGAGAAAGGTATGGAAATTAGTTCTATTTTTAAAAAAGAAAGAAAGAAAAGAAAGCTGAGCCTCTGGTGCCACCAGATGTAAGGTGGCTATCCTACAACTCTATGTTCAACCTTTTAAACAGGCCTTGAGATATAGTTTAGGATTGTACCCAAGCCAGTACCTCACCCGCAGACAACTGTTTATAAGGAATTGGGGACAGTTCGCATGGAAGGTTTGTTGCCCTAGCTAAGCCCAGGAAGAGTCTGGTGCTGGTTAGGGGACGGTCGTGATGAAGAGGATGTGCTGTGCCACTGCAATGGTAGGAAGGGGTTAGAGAAATTTGACAAATAGAGGGGATTTGGTGTCATTCAGGGACGTTGACAGAAGACTTAAGCTGCCCTGTGTGAGAGGATGCTCTGAGAGAGGAGGTAGGTACAACTGCCTTAGTGAGTGGCAGTCTTGAAGACATCTCATAAGGGATGAGAACGGACATCTAGCCTAGCCATGTTATAAGTTTAGCATATAGAATACTTGGGACAGTTGTGTTCTAAAACATAGAAAAGCTGGGTGCAAAGCAGTTTGGGTTCGGGATAGGTATAACCTGGCACACAGATAACCAGAGGAGGGAGCAGTCTGATATGTACTGTAAAAGAGCAAAGGAATGAAGGGCCTTCAACATCATAGCGGACAGAAAAAAACATGGTCTGGATGATGGGACAGCTAGGAAAGACAAGCACATCCAATTTTAGAGATGACAGATGGGAAAGGACTCGAGTGGTGTGACACATGGGATTGCTAGGGAGGAAGTGGTTTGGCAGATAACTGAACTGGATAGAAACAGTCTGAACACGCAGTAGGTTAAGGCTCGGTCACATTGCTGCTACATCCTTTGAAAAGTATTTCTGCTCCGTTATACCAATAAAGCAATGAATATGGTAGAAGTGCCAGATCAGTCAAATGTTAGACAGCAACAGTATCCAACAAACTCATTGACCATAATGAGGTCCATCAGGTTGTTATCACTTTATCAGGCCAAATAATGTTGCAAGCGCCACTAATTTTTTTTTTTTTTTTAGCAGAATCTGCCATGGAAGCTCCTAATGTATATGGCAATGCAGATGCAAACACACCCATTACTATTATGTAGCTACCAGGGTGTTGTGTCCAGAAGTAACTATGATGCTAAAAATTAATTTGTAATAACTTTAGTAGACCAAAGACACTAGTTGGGAAACGCATAAAAGTGGGTGCACATTTTATGACCAACATGTCTGCACATATGGGTATATTAAACCATGACTTTCACATCCTTCTGCACTGATAAGAATCTAAACTGTGAACATGAGATTGCCAGCATTGGCCATATCAGCACCGGCATTAGTTAAGCCAGCACAAGCATTAGTTACACCAGCACCAGCATAAGTTACGCCAGCACCAGCATTAGTTACACAAGCACCAACATTAGTTACGCCAGCACCAGCATTAGTTAGGTCATCACCAGCATTAGTTAGGCCAGAACCAGCATTAGTTAGGCAAGCATTAGTTAGGCTAGCACCAGCATTAGTTAGGCTAGTACCAGCCTTAATTATGCCAGCACCAGCATAAGTTACGTCAGCACCAGCATTAGTTACACCAGCACCAGCATTAGTTAGGCTAGCACCAGCATTAGTTAGGGCAGCATTAGTTACGCCAGCACCAGCATTAGTTAAGCCAGCACAAGCATTAGTTACACCAGCACCATGATTAGTTACACCAGCACCAGCATTAGTTACGCCAGCACTAGTTACGCCAGCACCAGCCTTAATTATGCCAGCACCAGCATAAGTTATGTCAGCACCAGCATTTGTTAGACCAGCACCAGCATTAGTTAGGCTAACACCAGCATTAGTTAGGTCATCACCAGCATTAGTTAGGCCAGAACCAGCATTAGTTAGGCAAGCATTAATTAGGCTAGCACCAGCATTAGTTAGGCTAGTACCAGCCTTAATTATGCCAGCACCAGCATAAGTTACGTCAGCACCAGCATTTGTTAGACTAGCACCAGCATTAGTTAGGCTAGCACCAGCATTAGTTACACAAGAACCAGCATTAGTTACGCCAGCACCAGCATTAGTTAAGCCAGCACAAGCATTAGTTACACCAGCACCATGATTAGTTACACCAGCACTAGCATTAGTTACGCCAGCACTAGCACTAGTTACGCCAGCACCAGCCTTAATTATGCCAGCACCAGCACTAGTTACGCCAGCACCAGCACTAGTTACGCCAGCACCAGCATTAGTTAGGCTAGCACCAGCATTGGTTACGCCAGCACCAGCACTGGTTAGGCCAGCACGAGCATTAGTTACACCAGCATTAGTTAGGAAAGCACCAGCATTAGTTACGCCAGCACCAGCACTAGTTACGCCAGCACCAGCACTAGTTACGCCAGCACCAGCACTAGTTACGCCAGCACCAGCATTAGTTAGGCCAGCACCAGCATTAGTTAGGCCAGCATTAGTTAGGCTAGCACCAGCCTTAATTATGCCAGCACGAGCATAAGTTACGTCAGCACCAGCATTAGTTACGCCAACACCAGCATTAGTTAGGCTAGCACCAGCATTAGTTACACAAGCACCAGCATTAGTTACGCCAACACCAGCATTAGTTACACCAGCACCAGCATTAGTTACACCAGCACCAGCATTAGTTCGGCTAGAACTAGCATTAGTTAGGGCAGCATTAGTTACAAAAGCACCAGCATTGGTTATGCCAGCACTAGCATTAGTTACACCATGACCAGCATTGGTTACGCTAGCACCAGTATTAGTTAGGGTAGCACCAACATTCGTTACACCAGCACCAGCAATGGTTATGCCAGTACCAACATTAGTTAGGCAAGCACCAGCATTAGTTAGGCCAGCACTAGCATTAGCTGGGAGAGCACTAGCATTAGTTAAGCCAGCACCAACATTTGTTACACCAGAACCAGCATTAGTTAGACCAGCACTAGCATTAGTTACACCAGCACCAACGTTCATTACACGAGCACCAGCATTAGTTAGGAAAGCACCAGCATTAGTTAGGGCAGTACCAGCATTGGTTACGCCAGCATTAGTTAGGCCAGCATTGGCTATGCCGGCACCAGCATTAGTTACGCCAGCACCGGCATTGGTTACGCCAGCACCAGCATTGGTTACGCCAGCACCAGCATTGGTTACGCCAGCACCAGCATTAGTTACGCCAGCACCAGAATTGGTTACACCAGCACCAGCGTTAGTTATGCCATCACCAGCATTAGTTAGGCAAGCACTAGAATTAGTTGGGCAAGCACCAGCATTAGTTAGGACAGCACCAGCATTAGTTAGGACAGCACTAGCATTAGTTAGGACAGCACCAGCATTAGTTAGGACAGCACCAGCATTAGTTACACCAGAACAACCATCAGTTATGCCAGCACCCGCATTAGCTACAGTAGGCCAGCACCAGCATTAGTTACACCAGCACCAGCATTAGTTAGGCTGGCACTAGCATTAGTTAGGACTGCACCAGCATTAGTTAGGACAGCACCAGCATTAGTTACGCAAGCAATGGTTATGCCAGCACCAGCATTGGTTATGCTAGCACCAGTATTAGTTAGGATAGCAACAATATTCGTTACACCAGCACCAGCATAAGTTATGCCAGCACCAGCATTGGTTATGCCAGCACCAGCATTAGTTAGGACAGCACCAGCATTAGTTAAGCCAGCACCAACATTAGTTAGACCAGAACTAGCATTAGTTAGACCAGCACTAGCATTAGTTACGCCAGCACCAACGTTCGTTACATCAGCACCAGCATTAGTTAGGAAAGCACCAGCATTAGTTACACAAGCACCAGCATTGGTTAAGCCAGCATTAATTAGGCCAGAATTGACTATGCCGGCACCAGCATTAGTTATGCCAGCACCAGCACTGGTTACGCCAGCACCAGCATTGGTTACGCCAGCACCAGCATTATTTATACCAGCACCAGCATTATTTATACCAGCACCAGCATTAGTTAGGAAAGCACCAGCATTAGTTAGGCCAGCACCAGCATTAGTTAGGAAAGAACTAGCATTAGTTAGGCAAGAACCAGTAATAGTTAGGCCAGAAATAGCATTAGTTAGGGCAGCATCAGCATTTGTGAATGGATGTCAAACACAACCTCATTTCCATAAAGGAGAAGTGAAGAGCCCTTATGAATTATATTTTTGTCTCCATCCTTTACATGAAGGCTCATATTCTCTCCAGTACGGTGCATAGTGGGTAGATTTTGTGGCATTTTCGAGGTCAGAATATGGATTTCTAAAAGCGCTGTCTCTAATTTATAATGATTATAACTTGGAAACTGCAGCATCCACAGAGCTAGCAGCTTCTAATAAATTCTGCTGCATTCAATTAGCTAACTGAATGCAGCAGTATTTTTAGAAAACAGTATCTAACAGGAGGCAGTGCGGAAGGATTTTAAGGACTTGTAGCTAGGAGGTCCTTAAATCTGCAGTTGTATTAACGCCGTCGGCTTCCACCCAGGCTGATTTACCTGGATATGTAAAGTCTTCTATAGGAGGGTTTAAAGAACTGAGGATACAGGTAATCATGATGCACACCATTGGACTGTGCATGTCTGTCAAGCTAGGGCATCCAGTGCTGTGGCAGAGGCCCAACAATTAACAAGTCACATCTTTCCATTTTAAACATTATAGAGAGGTAGTTTCTGGTCAACCGCTGCAAAAACTGCAATATGGCCGTTAAAGAGGACCTATCACCATTCTTTACTTGTCTGTTTTAGGCCTCTTGCACACGACTGTATGGCTTTTTCAGTATTTTGTGGTCCGTTTTTCACGGATCTGTTGTTCCGTTTTTTGTTTCAGTAGAGTTTACGTTTCCATATGGTTTCTGTAGTGAACCGTTTTTTGCGGATTGCAAACAGTAAAGAAAGCATGGCATATACAGTATACAGTAATTAAATTGGAAAATTGGGTTTGCACAGAAAATTTGATAGTTCCACAAAAAACGGAACGGATACGGAAGACATACGGATGCATTCCATATCCGTTCGGTTTTTTTCACAGCCCCATTGACTTAAATTGAGCCACGGAACGTGATTTGCGGGCAATAATAGGACATGTTCTATCTTTAAACAGAACGGAAAAATGGAAATACGGAAACGGCTGAAGTCACTTCATTCAAAACTTCATATTAATACTGTACGGAGATCCGGCTCCATACAGCAGGAGCGGATTGGCCAGAGACCCTATAGGGAAATTTTCCGTGGGCCGATGCCCTCGGTGCCACCCAAGCCCTCATCTCTGCCACTGACCAGGTACATAATGAGCTCTCAATCAGACTTGGACTGGCCCACCGGGGAGCTGGGGAAATCCTCAGTGGGCCCCTGGGATTTACAGTTCATGATTAGTGCAACAGGCAGCTCCAGCGTCGCTGCCTGCCACTTCAATAAGCACACACTTGTTGTAACCTTAGCAAGTGGCGAGATGACTTATTGATGATGATCACCTCGCCACTTCACTTGCCATACTAGCTAGGCTTCAGCTATGTCTCCGTCCACTCCCCTGTAGCGGCCTAGTGCAGCTGGGTCCACCTTCCACCATGGTGGGCCCCACCTCCTCATACGTGCCAACAGTGCCGTGCCTGCGCTGTGCACTGCATCCCTATGCAGCACGGGCTGCACACCCAGTCAGGTTCCCTGCTGAAAATCTGAAGTCTGCAGAGCGTGGCGGCGGGTTTTATGTTGCAATTATGAAGCGGGCACAGATCTTGCATTCTCACCTGCTGCCCGCACTATCAATTGCCAATACCAAACCAGAAACTACAAAGAAGGGTGGGTTCGCACTTGCGTTCTGGCTTTCCGTTATAGGTTCCGTTTATAGCAGAATGCCCAGATGGAATAAAAAACTGAGATCTTTAGAGGTATTCCATTTTGATCCGTCACAATAGAAGTGTATGGACAGCATAATGGATCCGTCTGGTTTCCATTATGCAGGACGGAAAACAAAGTACTGTCGACAGGATCCGTTATGCTGCCCATAAACTTCCACTATGACGGATCAAAACAGAATGCCTCTTAAAGGCTTGCATTTTGCATTCCATCTGTGCATTCTATTATAAACAGAACCTATAGCGGAATACCAGAACGCAAGTGCGAACCCGCCCTTAAAAGGTTTCTGTCACTTAAATTATCCCTATTAAATTGGCTGACATTATCCATGTGCAAATGTGAGCGGAATCTAACTCTTCATGAAGCGTGTTTCTTTGTAAGTTCCAGGCACAATGACGGGGAATGGTGAATGCACCACCCCACGTCATTCAACCCCTCAAAAGCTGCATTCATCACTGTATCTGAGATTTAAAAAAATTAGCTTTCAGAGGTTAATCGGTTAATTTAAAAAAATACTCACCTTATCCATTTGAGCGAAGAGGCCGCACCGGCCATATTAAGTGAAGATCCCGCGTAATGACGTCATCACGCTGACTGGCGCGGTGACGTCATACGTCACTCCGCATGAGATTTTGTGTGGTATCTTCAAGCAAGGTGGCCGCAGCAGCCTCTTCGCGCTCAGATGGATGAGGTAAGTATTTCCATAACAAATCCACAGTTTTTTTAATTATATCCTCAGCTGAAAATGTATAGCAAATTGTGTAGCTTCGATGCGAAAAATTGTGCAGATATTTGTTGCTGCATATCTGAATTGCAATGAAGACAGAAGGCAATGTAAAAAGTCCACAAAAATTCCAGACCAGAAATTAACATGCTGAGGATTAAAAAATCCATGCGGCAAGTTAGTTTCTGCGTGGAAGATTTAAGCAGTGTGTGGATTAGTCAATGTGAATGACTATTTTGGTACTGTAACCCACTGCAAATTTTCCTTCCGCAAAATCCACAGTGAAGTAACAGTAAGGACTCATTCTCGCGACCGTATGAGCGCGGTGCCTGTGTTGCAGACAGCAGCGGGTCCGCAATACTTGGGCACTGGCCGTGTGAACGCCGTGCTGCAGTCTGGACCCATTGACTTAAATGGATTTGCGATCCGCAAGATACGGGAAAAGATAGGACATGTCTTATCTTTTGCAGTGCAGAGGCACGGATCGGAAGCCCACAAAAACACTCAGAAGCCCTTCCGTGGGCTTTTAAGTCAGTGGGTTTGGACCAAAGTACAGAGTTCACATGGCCAGGGCCAGTGTATTGCGGACCACTATTTGCGGTCCGCAACAAGGGCTCGGTGGCCATACATTTGTCTTAATGGGTCCTAAATCCATTACATGTGGACATGCTGTTACCAACATTGATACAGAAACTGTGACTTTTAGTAAGTAACATTTTATTATCTGACAGCAAGTGGAAATCTTGACTGATGAGGACTTGAAATCAGAAATGTATATTACGTTTCATTATACAATAAATAGCTTTTAAGTAGATTTTTCTTGTAATATCATAATAAAAGCTGACCAGCGTTTCACAGAACAAGCACAACCAGCCATACTTCATAAGACCGGCATTTTATTTCACAGTGCAATGTGTATATCACAACCCAGCGGCAGATCTTGGCAGTTATTATGCCACCTGTAAGGTGGCAGACGTCTGTGCTTGAGGTGACCGAAATAACTATTATTCCATCATTTTCCAAGATGTCCTCCTCTAACAGCAACCACTTACTTCTTGCCAGGAGATGAAGGTCTTCAGAAAATAGGGGAAAGTATAAAGGAGGATGACATTTTTTTTCAAATTTTGTCTAAAACGACTTAAATGTTTCTATTTTTTTCTCTCTATTGCTTCTCATTGATTTTTGGTTCAGTGACCAGCATGTAGATCCCTATGTGAGATGCTAATCAGACAGCAGGACTGGTTTAGGCTGCCAGGATTCCTCCCAATGCTGGAGACGAGAGCATCCCTGGTGTATAGCCCGTACAGAATGAAGTGGCAGTCTAAATATTAACAGATTAATGAAGTATTATTAAAGCAGTGAGATACAATATTATGACTAAGTGGTACGTGTGTTTTTCACTTACAAGGAAGTCACATCAGGAACCACGCAAATTAGTTTAATTAATAGCCACGATTAACCCTGGTATGAGACGATTTTCTTCAAAATTGCCGATATACGGTACATTCTTGTCAGGGTTTGTTGACACTTTACCCGTCGCCATTTCATAATGATATCACAGTCTAGATGTGAGATTTCATTTACAATGTGTCCACTACACTGAGGCCTCTTGTTTTCTTCTGTGGCCTCCCCAGTCAAAATATGATGAGGCCTAGGCCTCCACATCTATTTCCAAAAGAGGGACATCTAAATGTATTGTAGTAGCAATTTCCTCAGGTCTCAAAGTCCCCATAACAGTATTGGCTGCAGTGCCCCCTGTGCCGGCTACATTGCTATCATTACAATACTTACCTCCCCCCATACTCCTGCTTCTGCAGGAAGAAAGTTAGAAGTGAGTTCCTGCACAATTGTAGCTACCTGTTCCCATGCTGATCTGCAAAGGAAATATTTCCTCAGATGACGTAATGTGTGATCACCTCTGCTAGGACAGTGGGACAGCAGAGAATCTAGAGTAGTTTGAAGGAATGCCACATTCTCCATTTCTGCTATGGAAGTTCTGAAAACATCTGAGTGCTGGCATACTGTTGGGGCCACCTCAAACCTGGTCACTGCATCTGAAATCTATCTACTTGGCCTTGCAGTCAACATCAAAGAGGTTTACGCAGGTGGCAGGCAGCAATATTGGTAAAACCGGCAAATAGGACTTCAGTGTTTAGTGTTTGGACTACAAGGGTAAATTTTACAACAGTTTGTTAATGCTTTGTAGATGACCATGTATGTTGGGCCAAGAAAGCAATTGGGACATTTGTAAGATTGATAAGTCTTGGCTTAGGTCATGTAAAGACACCTTCCCAAGCACATGAATGACTCTTAGTAGGCACTGTGCTTTTTTTTGCTTTTTCCTACTAACAAATATACTGAGGAGTCTGAAACTCCCTCATTGTAGCAAAGCGTTCTGCTCCCATGGAGTTTCTGCAATGAAACTATTATTCTATTCTCATGTGCAACAGAATGCATCACACTATGCATTCAGTCAGAAGGCGGACCACCACTGGTTGAAGGAAGATCTGAAATTAGCCACAGATAGTGGTCCTGCTTCTCAAAATTTGACTATGTCATTAATAGCATCATATTGTTTTACTGCTTTTGAGACATCTCACATAGTAAGGTCCATTTTCTTATGCCAGTATTTTGGTCAATCAACATTTGCAAACCATAAATGGAACAAATGCCAAAGAAAGTATCATAGAAAGATTTATGCCTATGCGTGTTTTGGATCCGCTCTTGATTTTGCCTTGCAAATAATAATGCAAAATGCTGGCCAAACCCTGCCCATGTGAAAGTGGCCATACATATAGAAAAGCTACTCTCCTGACTACATCTGCAGTGATGCACTTTCTTAACTGCATTGTTTATAGAATCCCTCTGCACTGAAAGGACACTCTTTTGGCATTCAATAGGTAAATGAGGCCCTATGGATACATTCAATTCTCAGGGTGCAGTGTGAACATTGCCTCTCTCAAAATTTTCTTGTGCAAGTGTGACACATACAGTACTTCATAAATTCCACTTTCTAAAATATATTACAAATATACTGAAAAAAACATCTAAAAGCACAGCTTAAAGCTCTGGGGCCCAATGCAAAATATGAGTGGAGCATCCTGCTCCAAGAGTCGCTGTATACTGAAAACTGCGAAGGATTAGCAAAATGTATATGCTTTAATATGTAAAGCCTGCAAATATTCACATGGTAACAACAGGCCATATTCATAGCCACCACCAGATAGGGATGGTGTCACCCTCTATATAAATAACAATCCAGTGGAGTCTAGTCTATTCTACTGTAGTCTTAGGACAGCAAGGCAAACACATGCCAAGATATAGAGCTGACAATCAAGCTCATCCTGGACCTGGTACCACCCAAGATAGAGCCAGAACACCTACTAATAGCAAAGCCAGATGAAAGGAGAGTGTAGTGAAAGTCCATTAGAGGTAACTTGTCTAAAAAGGACTTATTGACTCTATGGCACCTGTGTTCAGGAAAAGCTTCTGGTGCCTGAGCACTCCAATGCACAGTTTGGCCCATTCTGAGAATCTCCGCATCCTAAGGTGGATATTGGGTAAATGTACCGTGAGTACATACCGTGGAGCAGAAATGTTTGCCTGCCGTGACAGAGAACCGCCCTTTAGTAGCATTGTCTGAAGTAAAGTATTAGACCTCATGTCTGGATGCTTATGTCAGAGTCAGCTAGTGGAATGCAGATTGAGAAAGATTGCTTTAAAAAGACACCCTTTGGCGTGTTATTACCTGTGCAGCTGTGAAACCTGTAACATTTGTGAAAGTATACACCAGGGTCTGGGTGCAACCTCTAACCTCTGCACCCCCAATAGTTACTGAAACCATCAAATAACAATGACCATTCTGTCAGTGGTTTTCATAGACCCATAGACTTCACTGGGCGTCATGGACCAAAGTAGTGCATGTCTCCATTGTTTTTTCACTGACTGACGGTAAGTGGAAACACAAGGACTAATCATTTCCTAAACCAAAGGAGCAAGAACAATTTGAGGCGGGAGGGGGAGTGGGAGCCATGGAAGGATTTGAATACCTCATGGCTGCTCTCCCAATCTCCTCAGCAATAACACAGAAACTGTTTATGGTGCCCAAAATCTTTCATTGGATGGAGGTGATGCTGTCACTATAAGCCCATAACTTTCATGACAGCCCCTGTCTCCTTCCCGTTTCTGTATCGTGCTGATGGTACCAGGAGAACAATTGCAGAGATTGATTTCCTTGTGAATGTTCTCCCATATATCTACATCCCTTCTGTCTACGTAGAGAGCGATTTAGCAGCATAGTCAGAACTGATGATAATACCATGCTGAGCAGTCTTTGACATGCTGGGATATGTAGTCATTCTGTGCGGAGAAGGGAATGGCTGCACTGGAGCTCAGTATTAGAGCTTCATACAACTGCTTATATCTTGCAGCTGTGCTATGACAGTTCATTGTGTCTGTTGACAGCAACAATTTCGTTAAGGTGGTATTTTGGAATTTTAGCTCCAGCCCCTTCCTCTGCCCCCAAATATCAATGTCGAGGAGGACCAATGTTAGTCTGTCAGCAGTTTCTGCGAATAGCACTGGAAAGTCTGCCATAAAAGGTTCCTTAAAAGAAGATGCAAAAAAATAGCAAAAAAACGCAATGGTGAAACATGATGCTTTTAGGTTTTCTGTCAAATCTTCTTTCCCCTTCCCCAACTATGACGTTTCATTCATAGGCCTGCTGTCCTCTCATGTGGCCCCTTAGGCACATGTAGATACTGCAACCTCTGCTTCCCCAATGGCAACACCACTGGCTAAAACCAATTTAAACATCTAATTGTGAATGTTGCAGTTGTCGATCCGAATTTCAGGGAAAATTTGATTCACCGCAAAGCTGAATTTCCTCATGCTTTGTGGTAATGAACCAATTTTACCTGAAATGGGGTTAAAAAAACCATACTTACCTCATCCATTTGAGCTCAAAGAGCCAGCCGGCATCTTGATTGAAGATCCCGCACGAAATCCGCACAAGATTTCGTGCTAGATCTTCGATCAAGATGGCGGCGGCCGGCTCTTCACGATCAAATGGATGAGGTAAGTTTGATTTTTTTTGTTTTTTACAGCATTTCAGGTAAAATCAAATCATTACCACAAAGGACAAGGAAATTCCGTTTTGTGGCGAATCAAATTTTCCCTAAAATTCAGATCAAATTTCACTTCATGGAGTTCAATTCGCTCAACACTAGTTGCCGCTCCCTGTCATTGCACCCACTAATTACAATAAATTGTGCTTCGTGATGAAGTAATTAAATTATTTTTGTACATTTCTGAGAAGAAGCTGAATCGAATTTCCCAATACTTTGCTCATCTCTAATTCCAACCACAAAACTCAATGGGAGAGAATTATCAAAATTGGTGCAAAGGAAACCTGACTTAGTTACCCATAGCAGCCAATCAGATTCATCCTTTTTTATTTTCCAAAGGAGCTCGGAAAAATGAAAGGGGGAATCTGATTGGTTGCTATGGGCAACTAAGTCAGTTTCCTTTGCGTCAATTTTAATAAATCTCCCTCAATGTGTATAGCACCTACTCTATATGCCATGCGGGGATCCATGTGATTACATGTGGAATTGTGAATGTCACATGAATTATAAAGACAGCTAACATATAAAGACAGCTTCCTCCCCAACTGAAATGAACGTGAGGAATAGGAGTAATTACATTGTACCACTGTTACAATGTAGACAGCGTGCAGGTAGACATTGAAGAGGACATAGCATTCGATCGTCGAGGGTCCTGGCAGTCAGACCCCCACCGATCTGATACTGATGAGTTGACCTATCCTGAGGATAAGTCATCAATATCATGAAAATGGAAAACCCCTTTAAAAGCCCAACAGCTCCAGTCAATAAAACCAGAACCATGGTTTTTAATAAATAGGATGAGGTGAAGTCCAAATTTATTTTTGGTAGCGATCCCATTCAAATTCAAAAACTTTCTATGTGTGTACAGTGACACTTACGGTCATGGAAACAAGTGGCTGAGTGCCCTGAGTGATTGGTACTCAAGACCCTCTCTTGTGACTGAAGTTTCCTTGACAGTTTTCTTTGTATTAATATTATTATAGATTCTTAGGTTAATTCACTTTTTCCTGGACATCTAATATAAATATTAGATGCAGTAAGGACCCTCACTATGGTCTGCATGTTGAATGTCATGTGTGACATGACAGCTATTCCATATATTTCACCATTCCGATGTTATACTGAGCTTCAGGCTATGGTAGCACTTTCTAAACGAAGCCTTAATATAATATGAGTGGCTGCAGGGGAAATAGGCAGCAGCCATAATAACTAGACATGATAGTCACAGATTAGAATTAGAGTCTATGAACGCTAATCTTATACTGGGAAAGGTAGGTTATCTGCTATCAAACGGTATCACTATATCATTCCAACACCATAATACAGTCTAGATAATTGTAGCAATACAAGTGTGAAGCTATAATTGCATGTAATACATAACAGGGTGCTTGGTATTTCTATGTCCACAGGCAACTTTTACATTAGACACACATACAATAGCTAGCCTACTCCACCTATATAGATCCGGCTTTCCATTGTAAAGGACAATGGATGGTAAGTGGAGCCGTCCAACAGACTGGTACAACAATCTAGAAAGAATGTACAGATTGCCTCCTGCTGACTAAGAAAATTTCCAACAAAAATGTAAAAAATTCCACATAAAAAAAGTAGTTTATAGGAATTTATTATCTCCCTTAGGCCAGTACTCTGGCCTAAAATATTCACAAAACACAAGTTGGCAACTTTTCAAACGCCATTGCTCCTAAATCTAGGTGCAATTGCTAAATCTAGGTGCAAGTGGCATTTCAACCTCCCTCACCACTTTCCGAGAAAGGTTGGTGGTTAAACAGTCACTGAGTGAACACTGCCTGGTGAACATTTGTCAAACAGACACAGTCATAAACATACTTGACCACATTGGCCATTCAGGCTGTTCAAACAGGCCATACATGTTTAATGACAAAGGAAGAGAGAATCTTCTTTCAAGAAAAATTCCTTTTTTGAATATGAAATTTCAAACATGGCTTTCTTCTTTCCAGACAGTGAAGATGCATCGTCAATCTGCTAAAACTTACGTTTATTGTTAAATTTCACCTGAGAAATGATCAATATAATTGAAATTGTCCATTTTCATTAACTTTAGTGTAGTGCTATGGGCATCTTTTAGGCTGTCCATATTGGTTGTCTCCCTGCTTTCGTAGGAAACAAAAAGGGCTAAATGTTTAAAAATTTACATGTAGACTAGAAAGAATATGGGGAGATATAATTTGATCTGGCATAGGAAGTAGGCTCCACAGGCAGTGGCGTAGATAGAGAAGTAAGGGCCCCATAGCAAGGATCAAACCAGGCCCCCCCACACAAGACAGAGGGGTTTCTGCCTAAACCCTTTTCAATGACCCTTGGGCCATTTTTCCACTGCCTCATTTGTTGTTCAGTTGTTCCTTTATAGGGTAGAGTCCTGACCAGGTTTTCACCCCCAGAAGAAGAGGAGATAATCTTAACTAAGACTGGGCCCCCTCTTGCCCTGGGCCTGTCACGGACGTTCTCGTGGCAGGTACCAGGAAATCAGAGAGACTGGCATCACATGGGTTAAATTGGCAAGTTCCTTGTGGATCTTATTGTGTCCGTGTTTTGGTGAATACCACACCCCTTGCTTTAGGTGTTACTTGTTGGTAATTTACCTTCCCTTTAAAGGGAACCTGTCACCAGGAAATTCACTGATAAAGCAGGCATGCTGCCTTGTAGGGCTCACTCTGCTGAATATAATGATACCTTTTACTTGGTGATCTGGTGCTTTATTGTGGAGAAATAGTACTTTTAATCCATATGCTAATGAGCTGATTGGAGTCCAGTAGTTGATATGAGTCCAGCGTTTTTTCTATTTAGAGCTATAGCCACTCCCCTATTCACTTCTTCAGTTGTAAAAGGGGCGTGGTTTATTACATCATTCATTCATTTTAATAACTGGAGGGAAAATGAATAACAGGGAATGCTTAGGTAAAAAAAGGGGGAGGAATATATTATTGAAGTTAGTAATTATGATAAGGGCTAGTTTGTTCATGGGGTGATAAACACATGATGGCTGATAAGGGACATGTCGCCGTGGGTATGGCAGTTAGGCTTTAAAGTGAAAGGCAGCAAGGCTTGTACTGGCTATAATGCAGGTCATTTTTTTAAGCCACGCCCCTTTTACAACTGAAGAAGTAAAAAGGGGAGGGGCTACAGCTCTGAATAGAAAAAATGCTGGACTCATATCAACTACTGGACTCATATCAGCTCATTAGCATATGGATTAAAAGTAATATTTCTCCACAATAAAGCAACAGATCACCAAGTAAAAGGTATCATTATATTCAGCAGGGTGAGCCCTACAAGGCAGCATGCCTGCTTTATCAGTGAATTTCCTGGTGACAGGTTCTCTTTAAGTAGCTTTTCACTCTTGGAGGTGCGGTTTATAGATTTTTCTCCTGCCTTCTAACTAGATGGTCTGTTGTACTCTGTGGTGCTTCTGGACTTGCCAGTTTTCTACTTTAAGCTAAGTCTTGTCTTTTCTTTTTGTATTGTAACATAGTAACATAGTACATAAGGCCGAAAAAAGACATCTGTCCATCCAGTTCGGCCTGTCATCCTGCTAGTTGATCCAGAGGAAGGCAGAAAAAAACTGTGAGGTAGAAGCCAATTTTCTCCAATTAAGGGGAATAAAAAATTCCTTCCCGACTCCAATCAGGCAATCAGAACTCCCTGAATTAACGACCCATCTCTAGTAGCTAAAGACTGTAGTTTCACAAAAATAAGTTAGTATAGTTATATTTCAGCGCCTACATCCTACATGTCCATATGCTCAGTTTGAACAAACTTTAGACTCCTTTTAGTAACATAGTAACATAGTATAAAAGACCGAAAAAAGACATTTGTCCATCCAGTTTGGCCTGTTTCCTACATTGTGTTTGTTATATTTCCTGTTGTTTGTATCTGGGCCTGAGACAGAGACTTCCATTCGTCCATCTGGGGAAGAAAGGGTTGTCTCTGGTCCTTATCTTATTCCAGGGCCATATAGGGAAATAAGGGCCTAGGTATCCAGCATATGAATATTCCTACCTTCAAGGTCTATTCATATTGATAGGTAGTTAGGGGCCCGGATTAGGGTTGTTTAGGAGGTGACCTATTCCTTCCCTAGTTTCTAGGCCCAGTTACTGTTCCCCTTCCCTCCTGTATTCAGTGTGGAGTTTTTCCCCCACACTGATTGTGACTGGGCCCCATAGCAGTCGCCTGGTCTGCCGCTATGATAGTTACACCCCTGTCCACAGGTGGCCCAGTCTCAAAGCCTCAAAGTGTTAACATTTCACACCTCCAGCACCCAGAGTGGAAGCTAGCTCCTCTGAGAGGACGACTACCTTCTGGGGGCCTGAGCTGGTCAACTACATCAAAGAAACTTCCCCAGACAATCCAGAACCAGGAGTTTATAAGTAGTTATGAAATAACCGTACGTCTTAGCCATACACAGTTTACATCTTCAAAACCCTGGGACTTCGCTCACTTATAGGATCCAGGGAAGGGAAGATATGGAGAACACATAGTAGAAGCCAAATAGCAACCCTGTTTTTGGTCTCCAAAGGTTCCAGGGACCCAGGCGGATAAATTGGCACCAGACCTGCCTCCCTATGACCTTCTAGTTATGGTCCATATTGGGTTTTTAGATTTCTAGCTACCATACCCAGGGGGAGGGGGAGTAGGATCCTCCCAGGTGGTGGAAGGGGCGTGACTGACCAAGGCTTAATTGCGAGGCAGTGGCCATTGTCTTTCTCTAAAGGGAGGTAACGCCGTGTATAATGTTTGGAAAGACCTGAAAACCCTGTTGACCTCACTGCTTTCCATGTAACTACAGCATCAAGGACTATACATATATCCGGTTACTGACTTTCACATTATCTGTTAACTCTGCCTGTACTATCACCTGTATTTGCATCTCTGACCATTGTATATCCCTTGTGTATATACTATTGTTGTCTAGTGTGTGCTTAAATATATAATTTAATTTTGCTCTGTTCTTTTATCTTGATCCACGAATCCTATATGTCTGTGTCTCGCTGTAACGTTACATGATACCTGGGCTGGTTTCTGGGTCAATATAATCACATTAACGGACCAGGTTTATATCTAACAAGGAACTGGTGGCAGTCTACCGGGCTGGCAGGACTCTCTTTCGCAGGGCAGTGAAAGGGCTCTCTAGGCCTCTCAGGGTTGTGAGCGAGTGTTGTGCCATGCCGGAGGTCGTGTGGGCCATCCTCTCTCACTCCCTGGGCCTCCTTGTGCCCGTGAGGACAGGGAGTGTCTGTGTAAAACTGTGCCAAGCTGACCTTACGTACTACCCAGGAGTGTGAAACATCATGTTTTGCTGAAAAGTGAATAGACTGTCCCACTGATCCCAATGTAGTGTTACATCGGGCGGGGCTGCATGGTTCGGTTCTTAACTGTGGACGAGTTTAGGTTGTCTTTCAAGGGGTTGTTTTACTTCAGCAAATTACATTTACCATGTAGAGAAAGTTAATACAAGCCAGCAAAGGAGGCTTGAACTCCCGTAACGAACTCTGCACCTTTGACTAGAACCTACAGTATTATTACGATTTCTAATGCTGTGTGTCTCTGCCCAACATCAGCTGTAATAACTACAAATCATTACAGTTAAGGTCGGGCAGAGGCACACAGCATTATAAATCATTATATTGCCGTTTGGTCCAGTCAGCATTAAGAGAATTCACACACCTACGCGGAGATTTTTTCATGCAGTGAACACGATCTTCTGAAACTGCCCTTAGGCTGGGGCTACATGGCAATCTTGGCCGTGACACTAGTTGTCATATCAAGGATCTCTGTGTAGCACTGCAGTCATTGAACTGAATGGGGATGCAGCACAACTCACAAATTGCATCAGCCCCAGAATTGCAAACAAATCCCAAACTGCTAGATTTTTTGCAATTCTTGGGTTGCAGCAACTTGTGAGTTGCACTGTCACCCATTCAGTTCGATGGTTGCACCGCGACATAGAGATCTTTGGTCGTGTGACGGGTGTCGGGGCCAAGATTGCTCTGTTGCCTCAACCTTAAAATGCACTGATAGATATTTGTAGGGGAGAATACTTCCGTAATACGTCATGCGTTGGAACATGCCACGGTTGGTTTCTTCTCATGGATTTTCTATTTAAAGGGAATCACTATATACTGTATAGGCAGCCAACGTAAAGTATAAGCTCTTAGCAATCAATGGGCAATGTTCACAGTTTCATAATTGCGTGCATGAACCCTAAGGTGAGTGTTTACCGTACAAGGCACTTTAGTCCGTCTGTCCATTAAGCATTGCTGATCTGCAGTATGTAAATGACTGCTACAGCGCTTCATCTGAAGAAGTGAAGGAATCCAGAGATGGCAATGGGTAAAATGATCCGCTGAAGGAATGGACTCACTTGGCTAAATGCACATGTTATGCAATCAATGGGTGTAGTAGACATGAGAAAAGCACGGCTCAGCAGAAAGACAGAGCAGTTATTAGAGGAAAGGGCTGGACTTTACAATTTAATGGTGTAATAACCCGCAATATAGATCTGCAAACTGATAGAAGTAGAGGAGTGATATATCATGCGAAAAGGTATCATTTAAACATTGTACTTGTTCTTTTCACGTGGATAGCTGAGCAAGCCATTGGGTAGGAACATTGCTCTATACAATTACTAAATATATATGGCCTGTTCTCAGGATAAGCCATCAATATCTGATTGGCCATGGTCCAACAACCCGCCGATCAGCTGTACTGAAGTAGCTCACTTTAGTGGGACCAGCGCGGCAGTAACCAGCTCCATTCACTACACAGTGGATGGAGCTGTGTAGGTCTGTTTTCTGTTTCCAGCGCCAGAGCTACCTCAGAACAGCTGATCGGCAGGGGTGCAGAGTGTTGGACCCACCCTTACCTTTAAAGGAAATGTGACAAATTAAAAACTTTTTTCTAATATGTTTTTATTTTCCAATATTAGATTTTTTTTATTTTAGTTTATGAACATGATTACAATAGCTGCCCTCTTGCCTGAGCATGTAGAAATAGGCATTAAAGCAGCCACCATGGGCCAAGTGTTATCTTTCAATGTAATCCTTCCTGTGATGATAACTAGATGAATTTTGAGAAGTGATAAAAATACAGTATTTTAGGAGTTTTTTTTAAAAATATGGATCGTGACACAGATCATTTTAAAATAACATCAGCAATAAAAAATAGTATATGTTTAACATAAAAACTTAATTTAACGACAGGTAATTTTTAATCCAGGGGTTGTCAATGATTTATGAAAAGGATCTCTTTTTTCCCCCTCCAAAACAGGGTAACATTGGTTCTCGGACTGTTTCTAGCATTGCAGAAGTTACTTGAACGAGCATGAGCTGCAATCCCAGACACAGCCCAGGGAACTGTTTCTGAAAAAAAAAAAAAAAAGAGATCCTTCTCACTAATTTTCTAATTCTAACAACCCCTTTAGAGGAACACTAAAGTCTATGTCATGGTCACATTTTGTCCAGTTAAGGCCTCATGCACACGAACGCGTGCCAGACGTTCCATGCATTGGGGACCACAATTTGCGGTCCTTGATCCGTCCCCACCACAAAAAAATAAAACATGTTCTATTTCCTTGCGGTGCGGAGGCACAGAGAGAAACACCATAGAAGCACTCGGTAGTGCTTCCGTTAGGTTCCGTGCCTCCGTTCCGCACTACTCCTTCCGGATCGTGGACCCATTCAAGTGAATACGTGATATGGTGTGCACACAATTATGTGCATGAGGCCTAAGTGTTATGAACTGTTGTGTGTAGACAGTTACTTCAGTTTACGGATGCCTGTACATGGTCCGGCCCAGCGGCACTAACCACATGTGGATTAGCGCCAGTTGCAGGGCTGTACTTGTACTTGACATTGTTTAAGTTGCCTGATAATTAGCAGTAAACTGAATATGGTTACCATGACTTGGCCACACCATGCACTCTAAAGAGAGGGTGACTAATGTTTGTAAAAAAGTGAGATTACTAAGGAGTGAGATGTGTGAAGCAAATGCTTAGCATCCAGACAGAATCCTGACCCATTCATTTCAATGTTTTTCAAGTGTCATTTATGCGTTCAGGAAAAATCAAATCATGTTCTATATTCTAAGTTTTTCACTAAGCTCTGGTTCCATAGAAGTTAATGGGGCTTCAGTGAAAAACAGATTGCATCTGGATGCAGTGCGTTTTTTACTGATGTTTGCTAGAAGATGTAGATTGTTATACTTGATCATTCATTTATGTAACATTTCACCAGTACTGAGAACCTCAAGAAAAATGGATTTTATACATGTTGTGTGTATGAAAGAAGCACTTGTCTTAGCTTTTTACTTTAGTTTTACGGGGCCTCTCAGGTGACCATAGAGTGAAACATGATAAGAAAATCGTCCCAGGTCTGGGTTAGTCATATTTAAGCCATGTACATGTACAGATACTTTGCTGGACCAAAACAACATAGAACAAATTGGTTCCACTATAACATTTCCCATATTTACTGCTCTGTAGTCAAGTGTAGTGTAGCAGAAGGCTATAAAACGTACAAAGCATGACATATTAATAGAACAGTTCTTTAGTTTTGGAATTAATAATTTTATCATTTTTATTGATGTACTTAATTTGCAGACTCATACACAGAAGAGCAAAGTCAGTTGAACCTGCAGAAATTTTGGCAGGATCATCCAACACTCATGTGTATGTTGGTGTTCCAACTCTCCCATGACAGATGATGTCTGGGGAAAGAACAAGGTCAGTTGTGTTGCCACAGGGAGTTATCTGACAGCTACTGAAGATGTATGGCCACCTTTACTGTCAAGTTGGCGACAGTAAAGGCCCCTTTACAGACAATAGGAGCATATATGGGGAAGGAACACTCCTAGGAACGTATGCTTCCAATAATTATCCTGTGTAAAATTGCTGTGTAATTGTTCTGTGTAAATAGAAATCTGCTGCCCAGAAATAATAATTCTCTAAGGGGATAGGTGATAGCAGTAGCAATCACTCATCTCAATACAGGGGAGATGATTGCGCAATACAAAAGCAGTTCTCACCTCCTCCAACAAGCAGATAATTATTGGGTTGGCCTTAAAGGTGCATTGACACGACCGGAGAATCGTGAACGACCATCCCTGGGACGGTCGTTCCTGACAATGTTGCCGTGTAAATATGCCGACGATCACCCTATGAACGAGCAAAATGCTGCTTCTGGGCAGCAGATCGTGTGGTCTAAACAGTGATCTGCTGCTCAGAAACCATCTGTATGAGGATGAGTGATCGCAATAGCAATCTCTCGTACTCATACTGTGAAGAGTCTCATCTGATAAAATGCACCTAGGCTCGGTCAAGGTCTGTGGAGACTTTAGGCTAAAATATGTAGATGCCCCCTTACCATTTTGAAAAACATAACAGAATAATAATTCCGTAATAATAATGCTTAGATAATAGTAACACTCTGTGCCTACATTAGGCTACATGCACACGACCGTTGCCTGCCTCCGTGTCCGCTCCTCCTGCAAATTTTGCGTCCGTCAAAAAAAACGGATGACAGACCGTTTTTTTTGACGGATCCGATTTTTATGGCAGATCCATTGTAAAAATGCCTATCCTTGTCCGCAAACGTGAAAAAAATAGGACATGCACTATTTTTTTGACGGAATGAAAACACGGATCACGGATGCGGAACAAAAACGGTTGACCATCGGCATTTTTTGACGGACCCATTGAAATGAATGGGGAAGCATCCTATCCGTGAAAAAAAACGGAACGGACGCGGAAACAAACAACGGTCGTGTGCATGGGGCCTAATACCATAGAATGACCATCATAACACTGCCACACATAATAATGACACATAGTAAACAAATAATATTAGTGCCATAGAGTGGCCAAATAATACAGCTATAGCACTACCGGACTGGAAATTAAATAATGTTTATGACAAGTTCCATAAGAGGAAACTTAACCACATATTGAGGTGTTACAACTCCAAAGTACAATCTGTAACAGTAGTCCTTACCTGCAGTGCTATCTACCTGCCTATCTATCTGTCCGTCTGTCGGATTTATTATTCCATTTACGTCTAAAAAGTGGCGTTAAAAAGTCGCAGGTGTGACATTTTAAAAAATTGTCGCATCTCCCCTTTTTCACAGTCCTGACGACTTTTCTAAAAGGGGGTGTGGCAAGGGCGTTGAAGAGGGCGTGGCCAGACAGCGACAAATTTATCTTTATTTATGCCAGTTTTCTGTCATAAACAAAGACAGAAATCTATGGCAGCTGTGAGCTGTCATAGCTTTTTGGTTAGGCACATGGACTGCTGGAGTATGTGCCTAATTTATGACAAAGCGTATGCCTCATCATAAATTACCGTAGGCGCATCCTCCGGCAGCGGAAGGGATATCAAGACCGGCGCAGAAAGCGCTAGTCTTGATAAATCTCCCCCTATGTTTGATTGTTATATCTTTGCTTTAATCAGCCACCGGAATGGTAAAATTAGAGGATTAGGACTTTTTGCCTGTGAGGATCAGTATCCTTACCAACCTTTAATCTGCAAGTACGAAATGACCAGCTCAGTTGGGTAATGTAAAGGCTGAACCTGTTTGGTGGCACAGTTGCATCTCGAATGCTGTGAAGTTGACCATCTGCTGACCTGTAGCTTGTTTTGTACTGTCTCCACAGTCCATAAAAAACCTGATTAATTGGAAGAGCCGACAGCTGAGCTCTCCGCAGTGCTATTGTCTTAATTCTCCATCTGGAGATGGAAAATACAACCTTCACATTCCTCCCTGACAACTTTATTTTTTCACACATGGAACAAATAACTTTTTTGTATTCTGGGCACCATTGTATCTTGCTGTTCTCGTCACTGTCTTTATCCTTAATGAAAGTGTAGACTTCTGAATACATGACCTGAAGTCTCTCCTGTTCTGGCTTTAGCTTTGCTGTTACAGATTCATTTGATGTTCTTTTACTGTATAACAAGGCAGAATTTACTTTTTCTATATTAAACCACCACCGTATACGGCAATTTTCTATGGTCCTCTCACAGCAGTGAATTAAAACAGTTGATTGGAAAAAGGGATTAGCATCAAATTATCTGCATCAGTATGAAGTGGGGGTTTCATGTGACAGGAACTGCATGAAATCAATAGATGTCATGATAAGCCTTGCAGGAATTGTTTTAATTACTTTGATGTCAATTCCTTCCACCTATCAAGCCATTTAGAGATCCCACCTATAAAAAGAAGATCAAGGAAAGAAAGCTTTCAGAGACTAAAATCTATTGAACAGAAATAAAAATGAACTCTTAAAATATTGGGGCTAAACCTCTAGCATGTCATAACATATATGCATACATATACTATAATATATAGTATTTTAGCTATGTATGCAGCCTGTACTGGTAGAGAAAGCCCATGTGTCTTGTTTCATCGGCACCCACTCATAGAGAATACCTGTGAGCCCTGCTTCCCCAACCATTCATTGATAAAGCCTGTTAGTCCTGCTCCTGTCATCCAATTATCGAAAAAGACTGTGAGTCCAGCTTCCCTTGACTGCTCATAGAGAAAGCCCATGAGCCTTGTGTCCCTCACCCACTCATAGTAAAAGCCAGTGAGTCCTGCTTCCCTCACCCATTAATAATAAAAGCCTATGAGTCCTGCTTCCCTCACCCATTAATAAAGAAAGCCTATGAGTCCTACTTCCTTCACTCATTCATAGAAAAAGCCTATGAGTCCTGCTTCCTTCACCCATTCATAGAAAAAGCCTATGAGTCCTGCTTCCCTTGCCCATTCATAGAGAAAGCCTGTAAATCCAGCTTCCCATCCCATTCATAGAGAAAGTTTGTTAGTCCACTTCCCATTTATAGACAAACCCTGTTTTCCCTGCTTCTGTTGCTCAGTTATTGAGAAAATGTGTGAGTCCTGCTTCCCTCACCCACTGATAGAGAGAGCCTGTGAGTCCTGCTTCCCTCACCTATTCATAAAGAAAGCATGGTATTCCTGTTTCATCACCCATTCATAGACAAAGCCTGTTAGTCCTACTTCCCCTTCCCACTCATAGAAAAAGTCTGTGAGTCCTGCTTCCTTTATGAGCAGGTAGAAGAAGAGGGATTCACACACTTTCAATACGAATCATGGCAGTATTTTTAGTAAATACTGACTTAGAAAAATATATATCTTCAATCTCAGCATTTCCTCAGCTGCCCTGTGCCACAATTGGATAGGTGACATAGCAGCAACACTAAATATAAAAAAAAACTCTGGTTTTGTATAAGTTTTTAGATTTGGTTTTATTTAACCAAATATTGATATTAAGCAGAGGCAGGGTGTGCATAAACAAAAGAGCCACTTACCCTATGAAGGTTCTGCCAGTCCAGCTCCCATCTCTTCCATTTCTGGTCCCCACTGGGCCAGAAGTAATGGACCGCCATTCGCACTCATGTGACTTCTGTGGACTATGATTGACTGTTGTGGTCACGTGAATGTGAATGTCACACCATGACTTATGGTGCGCTGGGGACAGAATCCACTGCATTGGATCAGTAGGAACTTGAAAAGGTGTGTGGCTCTTTTTCATTTTTAACTCACTTCCCCTGCCTCTGCCTAATTTTGAATCTTGGTAGACCAAACACTTTAAATGCAATCCCAAAAAGTTATAAAAACAAAGAAAACCAAAACCCCTGGACCAGTTTGTTATGACAATGTCCAGATTCATCACTGAATAAGCTACTAATGACAACGTTTATGCCAACATATATGTACTAATTTCTTTATGAATTTTAAACATTTTCCTGCCATCACTGTATTATAATGTGCTTGAATTGCCTTCCAAGGAAAGGAATAAAATATTCAATACAGCAGACAATGCATATGTTTGTCAAAAGGAGATCTCTATCGGTAGATATAATTTCATGGCACATTATTCAGTCCTAACACTTCCTGATGAATCGTCCGCATGGAGTGACTGCATGAGGTGATATGTATCTTATGTAGAACAAATGTCATTCTGAGATCAAGATACCCACAAGTGTGAAAGACAATGAGAGGGTAAGCATCGCCTTAAAGAGAATGTGTTATTAGAAATTACCTGTTGTTTAAATCAAGCTTTGATTTTAAACATACATGTATATTTTTTAGAATTTTTTGTGTTTTTTTTTTTTATTTTCCATGTCACTATCTATGTTTAAAAGAAATCCTCAAATACTGTTGTTTTCGCCTAGGCCACTAGGCTTAATAATATGTCAAGACTTCCTGTATTAGTGATATGCTTTACAGCAGCCATATGGGGCAGAGACACAATGGACAGGAGTTGACCCTATTGACCTAGTGGCCAGTGTAAAACCTGCAGAAATGTCATGCTTTTTTATATATAGTTAGCAACATGGAAGATTAAAAGACATCACCTAAAATTCTAAAATAAGGATGTTAAAAATAAAAACCTGATTAAAACAATCATTTTCTAATGACACATTCCTCAAAGCACTAAACCGAAAATAACAAAATATGAACAATGACTGTTTGAATGGGGTTTTACATTGCTGTTTTTGACAGATAATTCCATGATTAACCCCTTCAGGACCCTGCCATTTTTCACCTTAAGGACCAGGCCATTTCTTGCAAATCTGACATGTCATTTTATGTTGTGATAACTTTAAAACGCTTTTACTTATCCAAGCCATTCTGAGACTGTTTTCTTGTCACATATTGTACTTCATGACAGTGGTAAATTTCAGTCAAAATATTTCATTTTTATTTATAAAAAAATACCTAATTTACCAAAAATGTAGAAAAATTCACAATTTTCAAAATTCCTATTTCTCTGCATTTAAAACAGCTAGTGATACCTCCTAAAATAGTTATTACTTTACATTTCCTATATGTCTACTTCATGTTTGGATCATTTTGTAAATTACATTTTCTTTTTTTGGGACGTTAGAAGGCTTAGAAGTTTAAAAGCAAATCCTAAAATTTTTAAGAAAATTTTCAAAACCCACTTTTTAAGGACCAGTTCAGGTCTGAAGTCACTTTGTGGGGCTTACATAATAGAGACCACCCATAAATGGCCCGATTTTAGAAACTACACCCCTCAAGATATTCAAAAGTGATTTTACAAACTTCCTTAACCCTTTAGGTGTTTCACAAGAATTAAAGGAAAATGTAGATGAAATTTCAGAATTTCACTTTTTTGGCAGATTTTCCATTTTTTCCAGTAACAAATCAAGGGTTAACAGCCAAAGAAAACTCAATATTTATTACCCTGATTCTGCAGTTTACAGAAACACCCCATATGTGGTTGTAAACTGCTGTATGGGCACACGACAGGGCACAGAAGGAAAGGAACACCATATGGTTTTTGGAAGGCAGATTTCACTGGGATAATTTTAAGTTGCCATGTCACATTTGAAGACCCCCTGATGCACCCCTAGAGTAGAAACTCCCAAAAAAGTGACCCCATTTTGGAAACTACAGGATAAGGTGGCAGTTTTTTTGGTACTATTTTAGGGTACATATGATTTTTGGTTGCTCTATATTACACTTTCTGTGAGGTAAGGTAACAAAAAATAGCTGTTTTGGCACTGTTTTTATTTTTTGTTTTTTACAATGTTCATCCGACAGATTAGATCATGTGCTATTTTTATAGAGTAGGTTGCTAAGGACGCGACAATACCAAATATGACAATTTTTTTGTTGTTTGTTTCAGTTTTACATAATAAAGATTTTTTTTTTAAAAACTACTTTTTAGTGTCTTCATATTCTGAAAGCCATAGTTTTTTTTTTTCATTTTTTGGGCCACTGTCTTATGTAGGGGCTCATTTTTTTCAGTATGAGATGACGGTTTGAATGGTACTATATTGGGGACCGTATGACTTTTTAATCGCTTGGCATTACACTTTTTGTGATGTAAAATGACAAAAAAAATTGCTTTTTTTACACCGTTTTTTTTATTTTTTTCACGGTGTTCACCTGAGGGGTTAAGTTATGTGATATTTTAATAGACTTGATTGTTACAGACACGGCAATACCTAATATGTCTACTTTTTTATATTATTTTCACTTTTAACACAATAAAGGCATTTTGGAACCAAAAAAAATCATTTTTTAGTGTCTCCATTCTGAGAGCCATAGTTTTTTTTATTTTTTGCCCGATTCTTTTATGTAGGGTCTAATTTTTTGCGGGATGAGGTGACGGTTTGATACTACAGTTTGGTACTATTTTGGGGGCATACGCCTTTTTTATCACTTGGTGTTGCACTTTTTGTGATGCAAGGTGACAAAAAAATTATTGTTTTAGCACAGTTTTTATTTTATTTTTTCTACGGTGTTCAGATGAGGGGGTGGATCATGAGATTTTTTTGTAGAGCCAGTCGTTATGGACGCGACAATACCCAATATGTCTGGTTTTCTTTTTATTACAGTTTTTCTTTTTTACAATTTTATGTTTTTTTTTGCTTCTTTTTTTTTTTACTTTATATTTTTGTCCCACTCTGGCACTTCAACTTCTGGTGTCTGATCCCCTCTGCAATGCATTACAATACAACCTGTATTGTAATGCATTGGCTGTCAGCTTTTATGCTGACAGCCATCCTGTGAGACCCAGCCTAAGGGACGCAGCTCTTGCACCCACCCGATCAGCCTGCCGAATATGTACGGCGCTGGTGCTTAAGTCACATCCACCAGCACCGTACATGTACAGCGAGGGTCCTTAAGGGGTTAAAGGTGTTCTATGAGAGTAGAAAGTCATGGATGTTTTCATCCATAAACAATGCCGTTCATGTCCGGGGGCCTTCTGAGGTATTCAGCTCAATCCTGTTCACTTGATTGGAACTGAACTGCAATAACACACATAGTGTGGCACTATTTTTGCAAGCTAGCATCCACATGTTTTTCTAACTTTGTACAACCTTTATGAGTTTATAGCAGTCAAATCACACATGTGCTTGAACCTCTGACATGGCCTTATACTGTCTCACAATTCAAAGATGGTCATAAACCTTTAGCCAATTGCTATGTCTACAGGCTCCCTATAATATTTATGGGGAGAGGGGAAGAAGCACTGCCATAAACCTTTGGTTAGGAGACTGAATACTACTTCCAACAACTACAGCAGTCAGTACGACAGAGTAAAACATGTCTCCATTCTCTCAGCAAAACAACGGCAAGAAAATTGATAAGATTCTCAGATGGTGAACATTACAACTCAATGTACAACCTACTAAGCTCAGTGCTGGAGTTACCAGAAGAATGGTCCCAGCGAAGGAATACACTTTGATGGTACCCTTTTAACAAAACTGAATTGTCCAAGGTGGAAAACCCCTTTAAAGTCATTTTTCAGACTTCAGTGCACAGCCTGATGACATAAAAGATCGTAAAAAATTTGGGCAAGGGAGGGCAATGTAATAAAAAAACAAAAGAACCAATACTGCACTGCTCCAGTGCCATGTTTTGTTTATTAGGCTAAAGATGTGACCATTGCAGCCAATCACAGGCCTTGTGGTGTATGGTTTGAAACAACTGAAACCAGGATTTGGCTGCAGTGACCATGTATGTAGACGTGCATGCCATTGTTACAGCGAAGTAAACCAGAAATGGTGAGGCACTCCAATGTGCTAGAGCTGTCTGTGATCCAAGATTTGAGTATTGGTCCATTTGTTTTCTATGATCTCGAATAACCACAGGTCCATGTATTCCTACCTGATTCTAACACTAAGCCAAGACACATCCTCCAAGGGATTACACACAATAACAGTACGATGTGTAAATGAAAAAGAAACAGTGTTCTTATGTAGGGAGGGAGATTTCCATTACTGTAGATAGTGTTGTTGTTATTTTATTACACTTCTTAATTACTATGTACCGTATAATCGGTATGGTTTATTCTATTTTATTGCCACTAGGACTGTAAATACAGTTCCTGTATGGCTCATTTGGGACTAGTGGATTTTCTGGATTACTGGATTTTGACTCCATGGTTACAAATTTCTATAAATCCTTAATAGGTCATTTCCAGCTTCTCCACGGCAGTATTGTAATAGTTCCTGCTTCATCTCTGCTGCTTTGGACACTTCCCACATGTTTTTGAAATGGTAAAACATTGAGGCTGGTATCTGTGCACATGGGCCTGGTGTCAGACTAAATAATGTTACAGTACAGGAGAATAGATATCAATATCATAGTGATGGAGTTAGTAAGATTGAAAACCATCAAAGGTTCATCTATTTCAACCTGTTGTCCTGTATTTTTGAGCCAAAGAAAGGCTAAATAAACCTATGAAAGAGTTACTTAACTGTCCTGCTCCCAGCATCCTGTGACAATCCTATCATTGCTCTTACAGTAGAAAACCACATCTATCCTGAAAGTGAAACCTTCTTTCCTTCTATATGTAGTGGATGCCCTTTGTCATGGTGAAACACCTACTATAGCTGTGAAAAGGTCATTAGACAGATCTCCGTACTGACCACTCATATACTAGTAGATGGTAATTAGATTGCCCCTAAAGGCCCCTACATGCATCAATTAGTGTATTGTCAGCTGAACCCACTGTCACTGGCAGAAATGGCCAATAGTTTAATGTATATGGGGAACTGTCGGGAGGACAGGATTGGGTGAAATGAATTTTCTCACCTGATCCTTTTGTTCTACAGGTAGATAAGCCACGATCAGAGGTGTCGTCTACACTACTTTCCCCATTGAAAACACATACATGCTCAGCGTATGGAGTAATTGAGAGAGACTGATGTGGGCCATCAGCTTTTGCAGTAGTGAACGGGGATTTTAAGCCATCTTTATGCCAAACTAAATAAATCTAATGTTTAACATCTTTCTTTGATATTGTGGTCTACTCAATACCTTACTTATTTTGCCTGCCTGCCCATGACATTCTTTCCTATAAAAAAGTGTTAAAAACTGTACATAATATTCCAATAGTTAGCATACTGTACTTGTGATTCCACATGGTATTTAACACTCCTTTTTGGCCATATAACCTTTAAAGGGGTTCTCTGGGCCTGTATCTAAAATGGTTTTAAGCTATGGCTACTTTCACACTCGCGTTTTGTGCGGATCCGTCAGGGACGGATCCGTTCAGATATTACAACTGTCTGCATCCTTTCAGAATGGATCCGTTTGTATTATCTTTAACATAGCCAAGACAGATCTGTCTTGAACCCCATTGAAAGTCAATGGAGGACGGATCCGTTTTCTATTGTGCCAGATTGTGTCAATGAAAACGGATCCGTCCTGGCACACAATGTAAGTCAATGGTGATGGATCCCTTTTCATTGACACAATCTGGCACAATAGAAAGCGGATCCGTCCTCCATTGACTTTCAGTGGGGTTCAAGACAGATCCTTTGGCTCAGTTTCATTAGACGGACACCAAAACGCTGCAAGCAGCGTTTTGGTGTCCATCTCCAAAGAGGAATGGAGACTGGACTGCTGCAAACTGACGCATTCTGAGGATCCTTTTCCATTCAGAATGCATTAGAATGCAAACTGATCATTTTTGGACCGCTTGTGAGAGTTCTGAACGGATCTCACAAACGGAAAGCCAAAACGCGAGTGTGAAAGTAGACTAACCTGTGGAGACAATACACTTTCGGGAGAACTTAACCTTCCATTGCTCTGCTGATTCTGAACAGGAAGAAAAGGAGAGCACTTGGCTGGGACATGAGAGAAAGAGCCCACAGCCAGTCGGGTGGTCACGTGATGCCACATTGGATCGCGGAATTGATGGAGTGTTGGAAGGGTAAGTATTCCTGAAAGTGTATTCTCTCCACAGGTTAGCTCTAAGAGCCACTTTAGGTAGAGGCCCAGAGAACCCCTTTACTGGGTTGAATCAATATCATTGATTTTTCTGTGTATGTCGTTGAGGTCCACTTTCCTAACAGCATACAAGGCACATAAAATAGTTCTATTTCTGTATAAAAAATAGTTAAATAAAGAATTTCAGAAAACAAGCTGCCACAGGTAAGTATAACTTTTCTACTGATGGTCAATTTAGACAGGGTGCCTCTTCATAAGTTTCCTGCGATCTCAGTAAAATTTATAGCATGCATTTTACCATTCTGTCAGTGCGTCTCTTTTTTCATGGCTGTGCATTAATTTCATTTTCTCACGTCTACGTCTTAAATGAGTTCTTATTTCTTCGGCTTCCAACATTATTAAGAATGCAAAAAACGTTTCACCCCAATCATTCTTTAGACAAAACCCTCTGATTGAGATGGGAAAAAAACATATAGAAGCGAACAAATCATTTTAGAGACATTCAGAAATTCGTGATTGGTAAATGTTCCCAAATCACATCCATTCAACAGCAAAGACACTATAGCACAATTAACGCTGTCGAAGATCCAGCAATTTTTACTGTGGCTCATCTTAGATCTGGGCAAGAAACTATTCCGGGGTCTCAAAAATGCTGCATTTATTGAAGACCCAATGAATGCACAAACAAAGGGAGAGGCAGGATTCTTCTGCTGGCAAAACTTACAAAGTTTTGGAGATGATCGGATGGAAATACGCCAAAGCAGTGTATACAGAGTGAAATGTATCCTCTACTAAGTCTCTCAATTCAAACCCATAAACTGAGGTTGTTTTCACACAGACATACTGCCATATGGGCATATTTTAGTATCCATATAATGGATGCAACACCCAAACCTCATGACCCGTCACCCCCCCCCCCCCCCCCCCACCACCAAACCCGGACCAAATGAACCAAAGCCATTGCATATAAAAATATTTTTTCATGCATTGGGTGACAGCAGCGGATCTCCATCATCCTGTGTGCTGCTGGGTTGCTTCCAGTGCCTAGTAGATGATGACATATGGCTATTGCTGTACAGTCATCAATGTCCCTCCATGCAGATGGACACCTCCCCATGCTAAGCTGGAGCTTGATATTGCCCTGCTGCTTTCTGTCATGGAAGACTGGTGTGATTTCTGCCATCAATATGGTGACTGGAAGCTGGATTAACATTCAGATAAAAAGTTAGACATATCATATCTTTATACCTGGCACCGCAATGTCACATAAAGAGAAATCAGGAAAGAGGAACATCTGATGACATGTCAGACGTTGCCATCAATGAGGATCTGTAAGCTACAGCTCTTGCCATGGGCAAATACTGTACCTCTGTGAGCCTTTAATTTTACACAAAGGCACACAATGTTTTTTCATGGATTTATACAGAAGAAAACTGTGTCATGCAGAACTGGATAAGGAATGTGTTTTCTTTTTCTTGAAAAATTATTTCTAGGAGAAAATGTAGTCCTCATGGAAGTACCATTGTGGTGGCACAAAGAGTGCCTGTGAGTACATAAACTGTATTTTGCCAAGTGCATGAGCCTGAAATATCATAAAGTGGCCAATCCAACCACATTATAGTAATCTAACCAAATTCCCACATGGTAGTTTGGCATGACTATAGAATATTTGAAGGCCTATGGATAATGTGAGGTATTTGCACATTGACATCACCAGTAATGAAAGCAAAAAGGGCTACCATTAACTGGTTGACCCTTTTCAATGGACCCCATGGAAGCAATGAAAGCTACCTCTGTGGTACATATATCTTTGATACTAACTATATTTTGATTTTTAGAATTTTCCATGCCTGTTGTGCAATGCTATTTTCATACATTTTGTAGAACACACCAAATATCCAGACCATTAAAAGTTGTTCATTTAAAGAGCTGACATGTAGATTCATAGCCCGCACTAAGAACTAGACCCACATCTCGCAAGATTGTCTCAATAACTAAACTCAAAGACCACCAAAGCATCACTTCTAACTTTGGACTAAAGGGAACCTGTCACCATAAAACTAAACAAAAAAAGTTCGAGCAAAATATTATACCACAGAAGGAACTGAACAGATTTTTATATAGTTTTATAGGAGTCTAGCTCTGCATGACTCTGCATACAACAGTAGCTGTCAATCACAGGTTAGGACCACTCACATGACTCCTAAATTGTGGAGTGGAGATTTAAATGTAAAAAAATAACAAATTATATTTCCACATACAACTATACATAAATCTGCTCAGTTCCTCCTGCACTATAATATGCTGCCTGAAGATTGCACTGCATTTTCCTCAAAGGGCTTGTCCCACAAAAAATATTCTACAGCTTTCAAACCAGCATCTGGATCTGAATACTTTAGTAATTACATTTAATTAAAATGTATTATAGCTAGAAAGTTATTCAGATAAATCTATGGCGCCACCTGCTGTTTGCTTATTTTCTAATTTCTCTGTCCTGTTCACTGACATGGAAGCACATGCTCATCTCCATCCTTCAAAAAGGACACTCTCTCTAAGCTGACAGCTTGAAATAAATCCAGAAGTACAATTGGAGCAATGAATAGAGAGATCTCTGGATCCATGTGAGATACAGGGCTGGTCCTAGCTTTAGAAAGAGGATGTAATGTACTAGATTATGTATGGTTTTCATTTTTAACATTATTCAAGAGATAACACCTTTAAGCTCAATAGGACATCCTCCAGGTACTTTACTGCAATCTAAGGCATAACCTCACCACCAAGGCAGCTGGCACTAAACTACCAATGAGATTGAGAATGAGATTGAAAAAACAAACAAAAAAAGTTTTGCTGTACATGTATAAAGTAGGGTCATGCATGTATATATGTATGGTTGCCATATGATTTGAGAAAAAAAAAAATGAAACAACCATTCCCACTAATACTGTGTGCTGTCCGCATCCATTGCTCTGTTCCGCGGTCCCACAAAAAATATAGACCATGTCCTATTCTTGACCGTGATCACGGACAAGAATAGGCATTTCTGTATAGGGCTGGCCATGTGCATGCCGCAAAATGCTTATTGCACACGGCCGTTATTTGTGTTTTGCAGATCAGCAAATCACTTATGGTTTTTTAAATGGACCCTTATCATGAGGATCAACCTTCAGGTAATATCTTCCCCTCACACCAGCAGTAAACTGACAATGGATTATTACCTTTCTATATAGAGGTCTTATCATGTGCGTTGGCTACTGAAGGAAAATATTTTGGTACTGCCGAAATCAAAAAGAAAAACAGCCAAAAACTAAAATGTTTTCTATTAAAAAACCTCTCTTCTGATGAAAATGTGATACCTCTTCTGATGCCATCTCCATTTCTACATGTAAAGGTACACTTACTGGCTTCCCTAGGATAGAAATACACAAGGTGGAGCTAGATTGAGCATGGTTGTAGGGCTTATATGGTAATGGCAACAATCAATTAAAATAATGTGTATTACATGTATTCATTGTTTTGAATATCTCATATAATGGCTAGTTCTATATTTGATTTTTAAAAACAGATTGTTTTTCTGCTATAGAGATGCTTCCATATGGCTAAGAATTCTGTAGGGTCACAAGAAATCTCTCAAGGCCCTGCAAATCAAAGTGTCCACTGAAAAGCAAATGTGTAAATTTTCACGAAAACATCTTACGAGCCTTGTTTTAGTTAATTAATTGTGTTTAACGAAGGCAATTTACGTGTTTTGTTTTTTTGGCAGATTGCTCATATCCTTCATTGTACATCTATAATTAATATTTCAGTTCTTCACGATTGCAATATAAACTTAATTGCTTACATTAACAGATAAATGAGATGCTTGAAAACATGGACCTTCAGTGTGGGGAAGTATATATATATATATATTTATTTATTTATTTTTTCTGGCGTATAAGACTACTTTTTAACACATGAAAATCTTCTCAAAAGTCAGGGGTCGTCTTATACGCCGGTATACTGCGTGCTGAAACTTAAGAGAACCTTTCACTGGTCCAACGATTGTTAGATAATGATATGTATGTGTAGAGCGGCGCCCAGGGATCTCCCTGCACTTACTATTATCCCTGGGCGCCACTCTACACATACGGTTTATATCATTATCTAACAATTGTTGGACCAGTGAAAGGTCCTCTTTACTTCCAAGCCAGACTGGAGAAGCTGTCCTTCTCCAGCTGAGCCACCGTGCGCTGCATCCTGGCCAGTCACTCCTGAAGCAGCCCCCTCTCCCTGCTCTCAGTGGTTTTCTTATGATTGGATCGTCTGACTTTTATTTGGTATGTGTTGGAAGAGGGGTAGTCTTATACGGCGAGTATAGCCTAAACCCCATATTTTAACAGGAAAAGTAGGGGGTCGCCTTATATCCCGGAAAATATATATATATATATATATATATATATATATATAAAAAAAGAATGAGTGGATGTCGGGTCGATCCTCAGTCCCAATACTAAATATAAAATGAAAAGAGTCCACGGCACCTCCAGTTAAATTCGTGTGTTTATTTACACCAATGCGATGTTTCGGTCCTCTCTATGGAACTGCTTGAGAAAGGTTCCATAGAGAGGACCGAAACGTCGCATTGGTGTAAATACACACACAAATTTACCTGGAGGTGCCGTGGACTCTTTTCATTTTATATATACAGTGCCTTGTGAAAGTATTTGGCCCCCTTGAACTTTTCGACCTTTTGCCACATTTCTGGCTTCAAACATAAAGATATAAAACTGTAATTTTTTGTGAAGAATCAACAAGTGGGACACAATTATAAAGTGGAACGAAATTTATTGGATATTTCAAACTTTGTTAACAAATAAAAAACTGAAAAATTGGGCGTGCAAAATTATTCAGCCCCTTTACTTTCAGTGCAGCAAACTCTCTCCAGAAGTTCAGTGAGGATCTCTGAATGATCCAATGTTGACCTAAATGACTAATGATGATAAATAGAATCCACCTGTGTGTAATCAAGTCTCTGTATAAATGCACCTGCACTGTGATAGTCTTGGAGGTCAGTTTAAAGCGCAGAGAGCATCATGAAGACCAAGGAACACACCAGACAGGTCCGAGATACTGCTGTGGAGAAGTTTAAAGTCGGATTTGGATACAAAAAGATTTCCCAAGCTTTAAACATCCCAAGGAGCACTGTGCAAGCGATAATATTGAAATGTAAGGAGTATCAGACCACTTCAAATCTACCAAGACCTGGCCATCCCTCTAAACTTTCAGCTCATACAAGGAGAAGACTGATCAGAGATGCAGCCAAAAGGCCCATGATTACTCTGGATAAACTGCCGAGATCTACAGCTGAGGTGGGACACTCTGTCCATAGGACGACAATCAGTCGTATACTGCACAAATCTGGCCTTTATGGAAGAGTGGCAAGAAGAAAGCCATTTCTTAAAGATATCCATAAAAAGTGTTGTTTAAAGTTTTCCACAAGCCACCTGGGAGACACACCAAACATGTGGAAGAAGGTGCTCTGGTCAGATTAAACCAAAATCAAACTTTTTGGCAACAATGAAAAACGTCATGTTTGGCGTAAAAGCAACACAGCTCATCACCCTGAACACACCATCCCCACTGTCAAACATGGTGGTGGCAGCATCATGGTTTGGGCCTGCTTTTCTTCAGCAGGGACAGGGAAGATGGTTAAAATTGATGGGAAGATGGATGGAGCCAAATACAGGACCATTCTGGAAGAAAACCTGATGGAGTCTGCAAAAGACCTGAGACTGGGACGGAGATTTGTCTTCCAACAAGACAATGATCCAAAACATAAAGCAAAATCTACAGTGGAATGGTTCACAAATAAACATATCCAGGTGTTAGAATGGCCAAGTCCAGACCTCAATCCTATCGAGAATCTGTAGAAAGAACTGAAAACTGCTGTTCACAAACGCTCTCCATCCAACCTCACTGAGCTCGAGCTGTTTTGCAAGGAGGAATGGGCAAAAATTTCAGTCTCTCGATGTGCAAAACTAATAGAGACATACCCCAAGCGACTTACAGCTGTAATCGCAGCAAAAGGTGGCACTACAAAGTATTAACTTAAGGGGGCTGAATAATTTTGGACGCCCAATTTTTCAGTTTTTTATTTGTTAAAAAAGTTTGAAATATCCAATAAATTTCGTTCCACTTCATAATTGTGTCCCACTTGTTGTTGATTCTTCACAAAAAAATTACAGTTTTATATCTTTATGTTTGAAGCCTGAAATGTGGCAAAAGTCGAAAAGTTCAAGGGGGCCAAATACTTTCACAAGGCACTGTGTATATATATATATATATATATATATATATATATATATTAGGATTAAAAAGAACATTTATTGTGTGCTACTAGAGTTACCTTATAGAAGACTCAAACATCTATTCAACAAATCAAATAAACGAATATAAAAGTTGGGTTGTCCCACAAAAAAATATTATACAGTTTTCAAACCAGCACCTGGATCTGAATACTTTTGTAATTGTATGTAATTAAAAATTTTGTAAAGCTACTGAGTTATTTAATATAATGTTTCTGTATAATGCCACTTAAAGAGAATCTGTCACCCGAATCATCACCATTAAACTAAAACTATTGTCTTGCAGCACCTACTACCTCATTTCCAGATGTGCTTTTCCTTCCTTGCTGCTTGGTTTCTATCTTGAAAAAATCCACTTTATTCCATATGCAAATGAGCTAGTAAGGTGCCCAGAGGGGTGTTATTTTTGTTCAAATGTGTCCAGGAACGCCCCCATTGAGTGCCCAGGTCCGCCCTCCAGCTAAGCCTAAGCCTCTCCTCGGCTCATAGTCTACACCCCCAGCACAGTTTCATCCTCTGCTGGAAGAGAAGAAGCGCAGCGAGATTTGTCTGTGACGCTCAATCCAGGGGGGGGGGGGGGGTGTTGGGCCACGGTGCTGGAAAAGAAAAGCACATCTGGAAAGGAGGTAGTAGGTGCTGCAAGATAATAGTTTGAGTTTATTGGTGAGGATTCTGGTGACAGATTCCCTTTAATTTCTTATTTCCTTGACCTGCTCACTGAGAAGGCCGCACATGCTCAGTTTAATCTCCTCAGCTGAGACACGCTCTCTTAGCTGTAGCAGAAAAGACACTCCTGTTTAGCTGTCAGCTTGATATAAATCTAGCAGAACAATGATTGCTGATATCTCTGGACCAGTACAGGGCTGGTTCTAGCTTTGTTAAAAAGGTACCAACTTATGCTATATGATTTTCATTTTTTACATTATTCGTGGGATAACCCCTTTAAGGGGCTACATCTTTTATTCCATATTACATGAATACAACAATTAGATGTAGGGTCCAGTGAAGTGCTAGGCAAATATGGGCAACTATCTATTGGGACTCCATTTCCAATGATAACCCAAATGCAGACATACAACAACCAATCGGGAAATTCTGGTTTGCTATTGTAGCTGAGAGTGTAGACTTTGGAGGCACCAACAGTATTGGGTCTTGTTATCTGGATTTTTACTTTCAAGCTTATTAGCTGGAACATTTCACACCATGTTTAGAATTTGTCATAAATGTCTGATAAGTGGCGGCTCTAACCATTTGAGAGAAGAGGGTTCCTGTAAACCCCATTGTAGAACATGGGTCATGATGGCCACAATAGGAAGAAGAAGCAGAAAAGAGATTGGCTGTGTATGCATAGGGTGTTCTCCATTAGTCCATAGGTGTTACAGAAATTGGAATACCTTGACTGCTTGGATTACACAACCATAACCATAGCCTTCTTGTCAACAAACCTCCAAAACGCAACCTGTTCCCCGCCCTGAAGTTTAACAGTCTGTATTAAAGGAGTTTTATGAGAGTTCTAGTTTGATGGCCTATCCCCTGGGTAGGTCCTCAATATCTAATCTGTGGGGTTCTGACCCCTGGCACCCCCGTGATCAGTTGTTTAAAGAGATTGTGGTGCTCTAATGAGCGCTGCAGTCTCCTCACAGCATACCAAGCATAGCAGCTGTGCTTGGTATGGCAGCCCAGGCCCATTCGCTTATAAACCACTGAATCCCAAATAGGCTAGGTGACCAATTAATATGACGTCAATGGCTTAGAAACAGGCCGCAACACTTACTGACGCACCACTGTCTCTTCAAACAGCTGATAGTGGAGTGTGCCAATAGTTGGAACTACAGATCAGATAGCCATTAATGTTAAACTCCTGGAAAACCGCTTTAAATAAAATTAGCACACCATATCTCGCCTGCAATGTGCACCTGATTCCCCAACTGCAAAATATAAGCTTAAAACACTCAAATTTATCATATACAACAATCTTCGTGGATTTCATCTATTTTTAAATTTGGCTAAAGATTATGAAAAATAAAGAGAATGTGGCAAACCCCTGAATCATGTAGAGTCATACTGTACACAGAACAGGAGGAAACCTTGTAGGAACCATGGAAAGGATTCTCTTATGGGAGGAAACCCATGCAGGTCCTTGGTCAGATTCTGAACCCACAACACCAGCACTGCAAGGCACCAGTGCTAACCATTAAGCCACTATACTATAATATATTACGAATATTCAGCTACCTATAGGTTAGCACTTAGACTGTGGTATAATGCTTTCATGTGGTCACAAACCTCTTCTTACAGTAATGATGGGGACACATAACGACATATACACTTATATATGCACTTCATGTTCTTACGTTATTCGGGATTTTTTGTTAATGCCAGCATTGCATTACCAGCTGCCTGGGGCCACTGGAAGCTGCTTGATGTAGTATATTTAAAAGCCTTGCTATGCAGCAGAGACTGTGATGAATATGTTCCACTCCCAGGCCTACATGTGAATCATATTCAGATATAACTATTTTGACCTTAAGCCAAAATTGCTTCCCTAGATACTCCTCATAACGAATAATAAGGTACATGAGTAATGTCATATCAATTTATAATATTACAATGCATAAAGGTTTATACAATTTGTGGTCTGTTCTCCTAGCACATAATGATTCTGGCCTACTACTACTACTGGTCTACTAAGTATATAGAGAATCATTCTGTAACATATGCGGGTCTGTGCTAGGGTTCACTTTCTAGGGTAGTCTGCCATTTGCAGATACTACAGGGTCCTCTAAGTGGGCCCGAACAGTGACTAGCACAATAATTGTGGCTCATGGACCACAACTTAACTGTCTCCTGCAGACACTATTGTGTACAATCAAGCACGATCAAGGATCATCTTGGCACCAATATCAGCACCTTATAAATAGCACATGGGGCAAAACATGAAACTAAAGGTTAGGCTTAAATATAACATGCATTTGGCACTACAGGTGGTCTTTTCTATACATTTGTGAAAGAGTTTTATCAGACTTTGCATCTCTCATTCAAGAAACTCCCAATGATCACATGACCATGTGGGAAAGTACAAATTATATAAGTACCATATTACACTGACGGTCAAAAGATGAGAGTCCTCTAATCTCTCTGTGAAATGTTACATATAAGAAACGTACGCCATATGTTATTGCTCCAATGCATTTAAAAAGAAAGATAAAGCAACTTTGCAAATTGTTTTTATTAAAAGTATCATATCGTTTTGTGTTTAGAGCTTCTATGCAGAACTACATATCTCCATGGTAAAAGACTACAAACATATCCTGTAGTCTGATACTGCAGTCATATACCTTTCATTTGTTTCCTACTTCTTATTACATTTCGTAGTTTAGCAAGAAGTGGTGAACAGATGGATAGCAATATGACAGCAGGATTGGCGTACACAGGACTTGTTTGTAGTCTGTTACCACGGAGACACATATACAAAGCTGCTTTTTCTATTTCAGATCTATTCGAGTAATAAAAAAAATTGTTGTGAAAGTAAACATTGTCTTTTCAGGGTTAATCTGGTTAAGAGTTATCCCCTATTCACTGGATAGGGGATAACTATTAAATCGGTAGGAGACCTACCACTTGGACCCCAACCAATCACAAGAATGGGTACTCTGTACCCCTCGGAGTGCCCCGAAAATGAATAGAGGCAGGTCAGGCATGCGAACTGCCACTCCATTTACCTCTATGAGAGAAATAGCCAAGCGCCATAATCAGAGGTCTCCAGAAGTCCCTTATAGATTAATGGAGAGTGAGTATGCATGCTCGACCTGCTGCTCTATTCATTTTGAGGGCTTTGAGAAGTATGGAGTACCTGTGCCTAGCAATAGGACCCCCACCAATCTAATAGTTATGCTGTGGATAGGGAATATTGTGGATAGAGGATAACTTTTAACAAACAGAACTGTGAATAGGGGGATAACGTTTAACAACCAGAATACCCCTTTAAGGCTTATTCTGCTTGTTCATTGTAAAAAGTCATTGCGTAAAAAATTTGGCAAATCTCCTTAGTTTGGAATTCAGACAGACATTCTGGTAAAGCAGCACTTTCCACCATCCAGCATATCCACCAATTCAGAATATTTGATAATTTGGCATAAGTTTCTATTAATACACGGTATATACAAATATTACACTAGGCAACACCTGCATATACAAGCATGAAACAAAATACAAATAAAAAGTCTGAGCAAATAATTTCCGGCCACTTACCTCCAAACATATCAGTCTGTGTAACTGTGCACTGTCACTATACATCTATGTCACTCTGCATGACAGCATCAATGAAAGCATGTGTCATTTGTACTATTACAATGTGTGTCATCGCCATATAGTCTTAATTTTGCAGCATGAAGCAGAGCGGGAGAAACACAATGAAACATGGCGGGAGAAGCAAGATGGAAAACAATGCTCTCAACATCAATTTTCCTCCAAATTACCCAGAATATTGCACCCTGCGGTTCAATCACATCCACCACATTATTTGTACACAGAAGGTGGCTGTGTTCGGAATGCGTATCATTTATGTTACTGTTTGTAGGTAGGGTTAGTTCTTTTTTCTTCTTCTTTTTTTTTATTACAAGTGCTCTGCACTGTAATTTAGAAAATTATCAAAAAACAGCAAGAGACAGATATTATCACAGAAGAAATTATCCGAACATTTTAATAATGTTGTAAACAATTAATGTACATATATATATATATATATATATATATATATATATATATATATTTAATCCAGACCAGAACGTGACATGTCGCAAACTCCAGCTTTGAGCAAAAAGGGCCTAAATGTCAAGTTGATTGTCTGGCAAGTTCTCACTGCTACGCCTTGTAGGAAGCAATATGAAAGGTCCCTAATCCCATCCCTTAAATCAGAAGAATAGGGCAAAAATAGGGGAGCAGAAATTACCTAAGCAACTATTTTTCAGTTTGTTCTGTCTTCAGGACAGTTCTGGTTGTCTAAAGGCCTCCTCATACACATTAGTGTATTGACGGCCAAATAGGCCGAGAATAGTGGGTTTGGCCAATAGTCTCATGTGTATAGGGAGCTTCCGACTTTCATCACCAGTCTGAGAGAGAAGGAAAGGGATAAGTGAATATTTCAACCCCATCCTTTGCTTCTCCAGGAGATAAGCTGCCATCAGAGGTGTCTGGCAGCAGCTTTCTCCTCTTCACCCATTGAATACACATACATATTCGGCTGAAGGGAATGGATATGTGTATGGGGTCAGGAGAGATAGCTGTCCGCCAACAACAAATTCATATGTATGGCCGGATTTACACTCATGGTAATCCTACAATTTAGTTTGTTTAAAATTGGTAGATTAATGAAATTTGAGTCTATATATATTGTGGCATATTTCTCATTTCACACCTTTAAACTAAGGGTGGACTGACCATTCAGGCAATAGAGCAGTCCATGCTCGTGGCTGCAAGGAGTCCCAGATTCTTAGTTAGTTACAATGCCCCTTCAAAAGTACCTATCCAAGTAAAAACAGCATACATTATTATATAGATCTCTTAGACATAATGAGGCTGGTGTACTGACTTTGAAGATCCATGTCAGGATGGTGGCATCATCATTTTAAAAGTTTTCCCACCTATGTTAAAAAGAGTCCATATTCCTCACTCTCTACCTGGACTCATTTTAATTTCAGGCAGGAAACCTTTAATAAATGCTTTTACAGCCATTGTGACATGGATTTTCAAAGTAAGTACACAAGCCTCATCAGGTCTAAAAGATCTATTTAATAATGCATGCAGTTTCTATTGTGAGATATCTGGGATGAATTCTCTTTAAGTGCAAAGCTTGCAAAAAATGTTTGGGTTTTATTCTCACATGTAAGGTGTATCATAGCTATCGTGGTCGGTAAGTGGCTTCTGACCTTTCATGCTTAGATCATTTTCAGCCCATGCCTGCCTTAAAGCATCCACTAATTTCAACATGCCCTCTAACCGCAATCCTGAACATTGTGTAAATGTTCACATCTAAATGTACTGTACACAACATTCATACATGAATCCAGCTCAGCTCATAGGAAAGAAGGAATGACGCACATGTTGACACATCTTCCAAGCAGCACATAACAGGAGACTGTGGAGATCAGCAGGGGAAGAATAGAGAAGCTTTGCTAAGGTAAGTACGGCATATTAGAAGCTTACAATTTGGCTATTGAACCATAGAAACCTTGAGAAAACCCTGCTGATGTTGCATTGGTATTGAGCAGTGGGTGAAAAAATTGTGTGTATAAAATCGTGCTTTTCTATATCTCTTACCGACAAATTGATTTTATATTTAAAATACAGACTATGGTATACCCTTGCAATCTGAGCTCAAATTTACCTAATCAAAAATGCTGGATCCTATATGCATTCGTTTTCACTGTTTATGACAATAGGCATGGAAATGTTGTCGCTATGCAATGACATCTGCAACAGTCCCCCCAACTATCACACTTTAATTATAGTACTAGAATCCTCACATGGGGTAGATCATTGATCCTTTGAGTCTCCTCTGGTTTAAATACTCTACATGAAATAATATCTAAACGATATTAAAATATTTTATGGCAGGATCTTAAAGGTACCAGACAAGGTCAGCTGTGCCTATGGAGGTCATTAAACTTCCCATGTGCCTCTACTGTGCATCCCTAGGGATTTGCCTTTGTGTTTTTGCTTCATAACTTATGCAAGACCGGTAGATGAGAAGGGAGAAACAGAAACATTATATGGCAAATGGTATCACTAGACCAATGTGAATACGGTGAAAACGTTCTTAGTTACAGATCTATACATCTATATCATAATGAAAAATTGGTCATAAGGAAAAGTATATGCAAATTGTTTGCAACAAAAAATGATATTAGGGGTTAGTATCTCACCTTTCTTTCTCTTAGAATTGAATTAATATGCATTTCTCAGAGAGCATTGCATGGTCTATAATGCTCTTTATGGCAGCTATGGTGCTCTCCGCAAGGGGAAACAGCAAAAGCCGAGACCTATGTCAAAGGTCTCTTACCCAAACAACCAAATGCCCTCCTCTGCACACGTGAGGGGGAAAAAACCCTGTGACACCTATCTGCAGATGGTTCCCCCTTCTTTTACTTCTCTAGAAGGCTCTGGGTTTGATAGACTGATAGACAGTACTTAGGTTGCAAGGTCTGTGAAAAAGTCAGGCAATGACTATAGGGTAGATACCTTCAGTAGCTGACACTACAGAGAAGATAGCTTTCTTTCTCTTGGAATTCAGCTAAACTGCATTTCCAAAATATGGAAATTATTTTAATATGTGCTGGATTAAAGTATTATTTCTAAAGTACATTTATAATGAAATAACCCAAAAAGTGATCACTCCATCAACAAATGCTTTGCCCTGTGTTGAACCTCATTGTCCTTACAGGAAAACTTCTCCAAAAGACCACCTCTTTGATAAAATCACTCTTTATCCAGACCTGCCAGCGTTCCTGAGGCAGATGTTCAGGTCTACCATATATTACACATACTGGTCAACTTCTTTGAGTACACCACCGACTACAAAAACACTTTGCAGTTCAATTTTGGGTGGTGGACTCAAGGAAGTTTCACTGTAGAGTTGGAGCTGGGAAACGGTAGCCATCTTGATCCCTGTGCAGCGACAAAGGACAATCCCATAAGAGTGTGGAGATCCTAATTTGTCATAGATATACAGTGGACTCCGTTGCTATGATAAAGCTGTGAAATATTAGGGATGTGGCTTAGCAAACATCAGACCCAAATAATTATTCACTAGGGAGTCTGAAGGCATCCCCAATGATTATTATAATGAGAAAGTTGCCACTGGGGCTTTCCTTTAAGTGAAATGGCATGACTATTATAGCATGAACAATAATAATAATAACACCATATATTACATTCTATAATATTTAAAGTACCAGTAGTTTGTATGTTTCAATTTGTTTAAGGCTTTGTTCACATCTGTATTGGAGCTCACATTCATAATTGAGGTCACGAAGATGTGCCAGATCCAATATATGACTCTGTCAAGGTTTTCGTCATTTTGACATCAAGAACAGCACTGCAAACCGTATCATTACCACTGAAAGAGATTGAACAACCCAAAGAGGCTCCAACCGGATAGCCAAAAGTAAAAGGTTTGTTATCCCTCCTACATGATATATACCAGCTCGGCCCATATCGGGCAATGATCTACCCTGGAATATATAGTACAGTACTGTAAATTCTCTGAGGTAGCTTTCAAATAATTTATTTTTGATTTCATCCTGTCGTTGGTCCTACATATGTTATAATGGTTAAAAGGGTTAATAATACAAGGTGTAAAAAGAGACAGCTACACCTTTCACTACATGTGAATAAATGTGTAGGTCTATACATTCAACCACAGCTGCATAGCACAATTACATAGAATAATGCATGTACAATGCATGTACAATGTATTTAATGATGGTCTACAACTCTTTTAAAAGCAAACTATCATTGTAGTCAGACTGCTCAGAGGATGCGGCCCCTGCATTCAAGGGGTTTTCCAGGAATATTAACTAAATCAAGGGCTTCTGTGTTGATGCACCTCAAGTCGGAAGAAAACAAGCCAGGGACTGGGAGATGGAGGAACGGGAGAGATCATGTAGGATGGGGTGGTGGAGAAGCAGGTTAAGTATGAATCTTTCAGGAGGAAATGCAGGCTAGGGGGGTTCCCTTGATAGTTAATAGTCACAGGAAACCCCTTTAATGTTATAGAGGACAAATTACTTTCACTCCTTGCATGACATTGTCACTGAATACGCAATCTTCTGGTCAGATGGCATTCTTGATCTTCAATTACTAACCTGTCTAGACCAATATTGTCCTTGATTGTTCCACCTTTATGCTCTCAAATTTCCATGTCCCCTCTTGCCAAACTACTTGACACATTGCTTCCTCTTCTTGTGACTCAGATGTCTGCTTCAGTGCTGTGTCCTATTCTCCTCCAATGACAGTTTTTCTAAAATACAAAGTAGCTCTCCAAGCACATCCTGGTGAGCATGTAGTTGTACACAAGAGCCAATCTGAACAGGCTGAGCTGGAGTTTAAGGGCCCATTCAGACGTCCGTATAAACGGGTCCGCACAAGTTCCACAATTTTGCAGAACGGGTGCAGACCCATTCATTTTAATGGGGCCGCAAAAAATGTGGACAGCACTCTGTGTGCTGTCTGCATCTGTGGTTCCGTTCCGCGGCTCCGCTGAAAGGATAGAGCATGTCCTATTCTTGTCCGCAATCGTGGACAAGAATAGCCATTTTCTATCCTGATTGCGGCCATGTGCGGTCCGCAAATTGCATAACGCACACAGCCAGTAACCGTGTTTTGCGGAGCCGCAAAACACTATGGCCGTATGAATGAGGCCTAAAGAATGGGAAAGGAACAGAACAGCAGCCTAAGCTTATACAGAGAGACAGGAGGTGGGTTTCAGACTACCTTGTCATAACTGTAACAGATCAACTACCCATAGTATATTCCTTCAAAAGAAACCTGAAAACGCACCTCTTCAGACAAGCCTACAACCAGTGACCCTGCTGCCGCTATACCACCATGACCAGCTTCACCCTCGCCTACTGTCTCCTTCCCCCATACCATGTAGATTGTGAGCCCTCACAGGCAGGGTCCTCTTTCCTCCTGTACCAGTTTGTAACCCGTCTTCTTCATGCTTAGTGCAACTGTCTGTATTATGTATGTGCGCCCCTTATCATATGTACAGCGCTATGGAATGAATGGCGCTTTAATAATAAATATTAATAATAATATTGCAACTACTCAGGGTGACAGCTATCTGGGATCACCGTTTTTTCCATTGACAGACTGGGAAGTTAAAGTGGTCCTGGAACCAAAAATTAACAGTGGCCCTTGTTGTAGGAGGGTCTCAAGTGACAGAAGGCGTTGCCAGCAATACCTTAGTGCAGCACAAAATATCACCCCAGTAGAACCAAATACCACAATGCAGCACAAAATACTTCTTCCCCTGCTGCACTATTTAACTGTATTACCATCCTGAGAATGATGATACAGTTGAATTCAGGAGGGGACCTGCGGCCGCAATATTGTTATGTACCAGGCTGTCAGCAGTGAGGAGGGCATAGGTTGCCCCCTGAGCATCAGCCCTCCAGGAAATTTCCCAGTAGGGTCCATGGCCAGTCCACCCCTGGTCTTCTCAGTTTAGACAATTGGCACACCTCAGGAAACAACTCCAACACCATAGATTTAGATGCAAACTGGCGGCAGCGCAGCCAACAAGACAGTGTACTCTCCACAGAAATCAGTGTACATTTCTATCACAGGTTACAAAACAAATCCAAGGACGTCTGGCCACTTACTGCACAGTAGTTCTCCATAACTTCCAGGATCCAAGTCTCCTACTCAGTTCCTCAAAATACAAGTCACAATTCATACCATACATCTGGTCAGAGGTCCTGCTGTGGCTCCACCAGGCCTTAGCACTGTCTGTGTCTTCCCCAGACTGGGAATCCTGTTGAAAGAGCTCAGCCCACATTTACCTGAGCTCTTAGGTTGGCTGCTAATTAAGCCTAATTAGCAGCCTAGTTGCCTGATGGGAAACCCCAATTTTCACATAATCTTTTCTGTCACCCAGCTTTCCCTGGGTGAGAAACACCATTTTAGTCACACCAATATGCCTCTCTGGCAGCGCCACTGCCACAATAAATATATTATTTTACCCACCATAAAAGGACTGCCGCTCATGGGATATTCTTGCTTTCTGTAGGCAGTGGGAAAATGGTAATCCTCCACTTCTACTTCAAGATATCACCAGTCATTCTATGTAACTTCATGTGAGCAGGAACACTATGGGGAAAATTTATCATGAGGGTAATATCTGAAGCCAGTTTTGCTTGATTCTGGCCTGTTTCACACGGGTGTGATTTCCGCGCGGGTGCAATGCGTGAGGAGGACGCATTGCACCCGCACTGAATCCGGACCCATTCATTTCTATGGGGCTGTGCACATGAGCGGTGATTTTCACGCATCACTTCTGTGTTGCGTGAAAATCGCAGCATTCTCTATATTTTGCGTTTTTCGCGCAACGCAGGCTCCATAGAAGTGAATGGGGCTGCGGGAAAATCGCAAGCATCCGCAAGCAAGTGCGGATGTGGTGCGATTTTCCCGCATGGTTGCTAAGCGACGGGACCCGATCTTTATTATTTTCCCTTATAACATGGTTATAAGGGAAAATAATAGCATTGTTAATAAAGAATGCTTTGTATAATGTTGATTAAGGGGTTAAAAATAAAAAAAACTTAACTTACTTTAGCCACTTGATCGCGTAGTTGGCGATCTGTCTTCTCTCTTCAAGCTTTAGCTACCAGCTAAAGGACTTGTGATGACGTCACATCACATTGTCCAATCACATGGTCCATCACGGACCATGTGATTGGACCATGTGATGTGGCTAAGGTAAGTTAAGTTTTTTTATTTTTAACCCCTTAATCAACATTTTACTAAGCATTCTGTATTGAGAATGCTATTATTTTCCCTTATAACCATGTTATAAGGGAAAATAATAAAATCTCCAGAATACTCAACCCGAAAACGGACTTCAGTGATGAAGTCCGGCTTTGGGTCTGGGTACCAAACATGGCGATTTTTCCATCGCGTGTGCAAAACGCATTACAAAAGTTTGCACATGCGCGGAAAAATCGCGCATATTCCCGCAACGCACCCGCATTCAATCCGAGCGTCAAACATGACGCCCGTGTGAAAGAGGCCTCTGTGTTGGTGTACTTTATTCCACATTTATCAAATGTCACATGTTGTTTAATAAACTTGTCTCATCCGTAAACCTAACCCTTTTGTCTAGAAAAGCTTCTCCAGTTTTCATAGAAACTTTTTTGCGACTTTAAAAAAAAAATCTAGCTAGTCATGCCCACTTCCCTACTCATATTTCAAAACTGGAGTGAGTGGTGTAAAAATGAAAAAAGTCGCTAAATGTTTAAGCAAGTGAGCCCAAAATGTTACAAAAGCCCCAGAGACTTTTTGAAGCCAGAATTCTGGAGTGAAGGAATGATAAATCAGGGTCCATGACTATATGCACTATATGCACTAGCTGGGATAGTTTAGGGCTTTGCGATTGAATGGACTTAAGATCTGCCAAACTGCTGTCCTGTGCAGTCAGAAAAGGGTGCCACTTGAACATTTTTGCACAATATTTTGTACAGTAACTAGTATATTTAAAAAAAAACTCCATGACCCATTTCTAGTTACTGTTAGGTTCTTAGTACCAAGATTTCCAAGATGGTTCTTGGCAATGCAATCTGTAGTTAAACTATTGTTCAATAAAGACACAAGGATAACGGCGCCATCCAAGGTGATCCATTCCTAATATCAGCTACTTGGAATGGTATACTATGTATCCAGTGTACGATAATCTCTGGTTATGCTATATCAAGGTCTCAGCCATGAAGTGGAATGATGATACATCATGATGGCCTGCAGATATGAAGGTGACGTCAAGCTATAGAGAGAGTGAGTCTACCTTCTACACATAACTAAGTGAATTTTCTGCTTATTTCTCTTTAGCTCAAACCACCATTCCCCAATAGTATGATATCTAAAGGGTAATGTCCATATGTAGCACTGCACATGATCTCTTCAGCTGCAATCTGTCCATTTCGCATGCAACAAGATGCTTATAGTTCAATGATTTGAGAATATTTATGGCAGGAAATACACAAAAATGAAGATATTTATGAAAACCTAAGAAGGCATTTTGATAATTTTTGAATATGATGTGATCTCAGGGTATACAATACTGTATGTTTTGCAGAGGAATTCTATAAGCGGCTGTGGATGGTGGTGAGCATGACCTCTAGTTATCCCTTGATTTAAGGCTGGAGAGTCACCTTTGCAGCATCTTCATGCTCATTTTAGAAAGTACACTTACTGTTCTGCTTAAGCCATTGCAAAATGTGCCCTCAACTGACTCCAAGGTCTAAGACTCCCCATAAATGTTATCACAGGGCAGGTGATTGCAGCCATGGAAATGTTATCATTTCTACTAACAGCACATCCCACCCTTCCTCTAGAATCTACCATCTTCATTCAGCAACCCTATATAAAAATAACCGTCATGACAAGAACACGTAACAGTCTCCATGAGGTATCCCCAAGGTGATTTCTACAATACATGCATATTCCAATAGCACTGACAGCTTATTTGTTCACTAATTATTTACTAATTGTGTACTGTTCTTATACATAAGAAGTGTATTTCTCCCAGAGTTTATAAGGAAAGAGTCATTTCATTCCCTTTAGCCCCTTGAGAATGATGGACCCTCCTCGTGAAGGGAAACCTTGTTGCTGGGCTAAAGGGGAGTGTTCTTGTGAGGTGCTGATGTGTTGATGATGGAAAATTATATGAGATGTCATCACTGCTGGAGGTTAAAGCACTGGAACGATATATGTCAATAATAGCTTTTTTTCATATCTGATCATTACATCAGAAACGGTAATTTAACAAGGTCCGTACTGCAGAGAATCTGCTATATACTGCAGATCCCTAGAGTAAGGCAATGTTCCACAGTATAATGCAGTTCCCTAGAGCAGAATCCCATATATAATGCAGATCTCTACAGCAAAGGAACTAATAAATGATTTACACAACTAACCCTATATAATCCTGGAAGGCATAAAAGGCCAGCCATAAAACCATCCAGTATTATTACATCACCTAGTAAAGTCAAACAAACATTGCATTAAACATTTTTTAGGACAGTGTACATATCGATGGGCCACCTGATATGGAAAAGGGTTTACTGAATTCTGCATAAGAAGGTTGTTTGAAACAGTTATGGCAGCAAGGGTGTCCTACCATCATGATGTAAATGTCATAAACTGTAAACTGCATGTCACAAGGAATGTCCTCATAAGGATCCCTCAACAATCCAGCACCTTAAATTCAAGGCAGATCAGAAGCCTTCTTGATCCCAATATAGAAGCATCTATGTAACCTTCAAAGAACAGAACCTTCACATTATGGATGTGAACCTTTATGTGACACCATAGAACCTCCATATGACAGAAGACAGCGTAAAACCCTCATATGACATAACAGCTCTTTCCCATAATCGAAGACCTTGACATCACTGAAGAGAACCATTACATCATAGGACAGACCCCAACCAGAATACATCCCACTGTAGAAAAGTAACACTAAAGTCCTACAGGAAAAATCTAATAACACAGTTAATCACATAAAACCAGAAGGTCTTCTTCTTCAAGGAAGACTAAGGGTTTGCATGCCCTTACTTCTGCCCAGCACTTGGTAGAGATTATTCCACATGAGACCCTCTCAAGGTTTATCTACCTGAGGTTTCCCTACAATGACTAAATCTTGCAGCAAGTTAGCTTTCCAACCTAGGGATTATTCTTCATCTCAGCTCATCTTCAAATCCCAAGCAAACACTTTACCCTCTCTAAGATACAAATCTCCTTTCACATATTTAGCATCTTGGAGAACAGAAACACAATCATTTAATCCAGTGACATTTGCAGAAAAATAAAAAAGTCTCAAGCAGTAAGAAATATAAGGCCCACCTGTCTGTCCTTTGCCAAGTGTTTTCTCCAGCCGGTAGGGTCCAACATACTGGGCATGTTGTTGCTGCTGCTGGTAAGGGTGAATTCCACCTGCCTCCTTTCCACCGGACATGGTTCCTGAATTTGTCCCCCTTTATTTTACAAGGCCTGTCCTTTTCTCCCAGGCTAGAACAAAAGAACAGGGGGAGAGAGATAAACAGTGCAGTGGTTGTCTTCTCCCCGTTCCCTGCCTCTCTTCTTCTAGGATCCCCTTGTATTTATTTTTCCTTGTAATTTTTTTTACTATGGGTTTTTCCTTTTTTTTTTTTTCTTTTTTTTTTGTTAATGGGGGGGTAGAAGGGGGAAATTGATCTGTGCTCCTCTTTGCTGATGCATCCAAGGGGGAGGGGGAGTGGGGAGAGAGAGGAAGGGGGAGGGTGGAGGGGATGCTACACTCCTGGTACCAGCATCATCAGGAGGAACGCAGCCCTGGGTACTGCTGGATGCAGATCAGATCTTGATGCTGCTGCTGTTTTTGCTGATGTATTCAGGCCCCCTCCTTACAGGCTTTTCTTCAGTAATCTCTCTCTCTTTGCTACCTCCTCTGCAATGTGCAGTCTGCTCTCTCTTTCTCTCTCTCTCTCTCTCCCTCTCTCTCTCTCTCCTTACATCAGCATCCGGGGATTCAGTGACAGCTACAATTAGTTTAACCCTTCCTTAGCCTGCCTCTCCTGTGCTCACCACCCCACCTCCACCCACATGCACACACTTACTCCCTGCAGCCTGCTGGGGTGGCACCAGCTGTAGTCACACACACACAGCCAGTACAGTGAAAGGGAATGGCAGCTTGGAGGAGGGGCAAAGACCTCTCAAATTAGTTTAGGTTATTAGCCATTCACAATCTGAAACCAGCTGGGAGTTGTGACTCACTAAACGCATGTAAAAGATGGGAACGGCTAGCAAATGTGTAGCAGAAAAATACAGGAGGAGATTATGAGGATAGAGAGATGGCAGAGCATGTATTATTCAGAGAAGACCTTTGGATGCTTGGGTTGGAGCATGTCCTCGTTCCCTTCTCAATCTAGTACATCATGTATGATTTATTTGGAATGGAGACTGATGACATTAATTACTTTACTTAGCCTCAGGTAACAGACTAAACATACCATTGTGGAGAAAGGAGGTAATCTAATAACGTAGCATTGCACAGCAACCCATGTGATTATCAGCTTTACAAATAATCTGTCCAAATAAGCGCACAATGACAGGGAAATCCGTGCCCATCTCTTAGTCATGTTCATATAAAGGGTCATAAAACTCTCGTAGGTTTATATACTGAAATGACATACAAGTTTCCACGCTGTGATGGCCCTATGGTAGATAAAGGATAGTCTGCACGGGTGAGGGATGCCAAAACAATTTTACCCCAGCAACATGCAAGAGAACTGTCCTGTGCTGACCTGATATGTCCTGTCCTGATATAGCGGTATGGAGCCATGCATTAAGTTTATTCTACCCGTATCAAGGAATATTGCCATTGTGATGTTGCTCTGTTCCGCTATAGAGCTGATAACTGATTGTTTTTAGTCAATGTCCCATAAGTGCACAGTCATATCTGTCATGGTATCATGGAGCACAATTCACATTCACACAACAGTGAAAAAAACGGACGTTATTCACTGGATGTTAAAGAAACGGCCATGTGAATAGGTCCATAGACCTCAGTGGTTCTGAAAATGGCTGTGTGACGGCTATTAAAAAAAAAGGCTGCACATGGACATTTTTCACTGTCGTTTGAATTATCCCCTAAGGCTAGATCATCAATATTAAAACCCTGGAATATCCATTTATTTGCGATGTGTATGAGATCGCATATACTGAATATCTGCATGTAGTGCAGCCAGTGTACTGTGTCATGTGCCACCTGTTCAAGGGGTGGAGGGACTAGGGTCCCACTTGGTTCAGGGGCCCACCAGGCAGTTCACTTGCTCCCATGTGGGTCAGTCTGAGTCTGGATGACTCACACTGTTAAGTACAATTTGTTGTGTTTTATTGTTGCATGATGCTGTCCATTTCTATGGCTGTCCGTGTATCAGATTCAGCAACACTTGCAGCTGGCAACGTGTGGCATCCATTGCTTATTCAGACCATTGATTGGCAGCAGCGGTCACAAGTCCCCATCAACGGATGTTGAACTCGTGTGTCTCCTATCCCGTCCGTCAACCAAGACGGAGTAGGGATAACGTTGGGGTGAAGGCAGGGAACTTAAGGTTTCTAAGTCCCCCATACCTTATTCCATTTTTCCTCAATATTTCTTTGTTTATACAAGATTCTTTCATAATTCTTAATCTTGTTGACTAGATTTAACCACATATATACACTAGGAGTATTTGGTGAAAACAAAGCTTGCGTTATTAAAAGTCTTGCCAAAAAGAGTATTTTAATCAAAAGGAATCTCCTATACTTATCACAAATAATTCAGGAAAGATCTCCCAGGATCCAACATTCCACCGTATATGGAATCACTATTTTCAGTTTTTAGGTAATAATTTTAGCTATTGACTCCCAATATTCTGTTAGTTGTGTACAAAACCAGAACATGTGTAAAGAATCAGCCCCAAGTGAATCACACCATGGGCAATTAGCCGTCCTTCTCTATCCACATTTATTAAGCCATACTGGTGTGACATATAGTCTGTGTATAATATTAACTTAAACCAAAACATAATTAAAATTATGGGACACTAACCTTAAATTGGTCATTCTTTTCCCACAATCATCTGGTTGGATTCTTAAAGCAGATTGCCAAGCCTTTTGTCCAGGGAAGCATATATTATTAAATAGTGCTCAAAGAAGCAGTTTATAAAGTTAAGAAACTTCTGCCCCAGCTTTCCCATTAAATCATTCAAAAGTGTAACAGTTAGGCCCCTTTCACACGGGCGAGTTTGCTGCGCGGGTGCAATGCGTGTGGTGAACGCATTGCACCCGCAATGAATCCGGACCCATTCATTTCTATGGGGCTATGCACATAAGCGGTGATTTTCCCGCATCACTTCAGCGCTGCGTGAAAATCTCAGCATGTTCTATATTCTGCGTTTTTCACGCAACGCAGGCCCCATAGAAGTGAATGGGGCTGCGGGAAAAATCGCAAGCATCCGCAAGCAACTACAGATGCGGTGCAATTTTCCCGCATGGTTGCTAGGAGACGATCGGGATAGGGACCCGATCCTTATTATTTTCCCTGATAACATGGTTATAAGGGAAAATAATAGCATTCTAATTACAGAATGTTATGTAAAAAGGGGAAGAGAGGGTTAAAAATAAAAAAAAAACTTTAACTCACCTCATCCTCTTGATCGCGTAGGTGCTGGGATCATTCTTCTTTCTTCATTCTGCTGGGTAAAGGACCTTCGGTGATGTCACTGACTGGGTCACATGGATCACATGGTCCAATCAAAAGCTTCCATGACTAGACAATGTGACCCATGTGACCCAGTGACGTCACCGAAGGTCCTTCAACCAACAGATATGAAGATAGAAGATGTTCCTTGCACCTATGCGATCAATGGGAGGAGGTGAGTTGATTTATTTTTTATTTTTAACCCTCTAATGCCCTGTTAACATAGCATTCTGTATTTAGAATGCTATTATTTTCCCATATAACCATGTTTTAAGGGAAAATAATAAAATATAAAGAATACTCAACCCGAAACCGGACTTCAGTGATGAAGTCCGGCTTCGGATCTGGGTACCAAACATGCCGATTTTTCGCACGCGCGTGCAAAATGCATTAAAACGCTTTGCACTCGCACGGAAAAATCACGCATTTTCCCGCAACGCACTCGCCTCTTATGACGCCCATGTGAACCCAGCCTTAGTGTTGGTCGAGCACCCAAGCACAATGGAAGTCAATGGGAGAAACTGAGCATTAAACCAGGCACCCCCTGCTCTGAAGAGAGGAGGGTGTCTGGTTCACAGGAAAAGGTCAGAAATTGATGGAAACACCACTGAAATAGTTCGGGAACAGCATGGTGAGGATGACTGGATGCATCTTGGACTCCCATGTCGCTGCTGGAAACGATGTTGTCCGAGTAGTAGGCCACTTTTACAGACTGACAATAGTACGCACAAAACCGCTGTTAGAGGAAAAATTGTTAGGAAACATTCTTTCCTGTATATTTACTTATATAAAGTGCAAGTGCTGCCAAAAATTACAAGGAAGGGGCACTCCGATACAACCTGTATATCACATAAAGGAGGGCCTCATTCACATTGTATAATTGTTCAGGTACATTTCATGGTACAATTGTTCAGGTAGTGGGAATTACAAGGAACCGGCACTACAATACAACCTTTATTACACATAAAGGAGAGCATCATACACACCCTTGAAATTATGATTGATGGCCTGCTGGTGACCCTCTAAAACATTAGGGGCGAGGGCTGCTGCTGATCTGACCATCTAAAACATTAGGGGCGAGGGCTGCTGCTGATCTGAGCATCTAAAACATTAGGAGTGAGAGCCTGCTGCTGAGCTGACCATCTAAAACATTGTGGGCGAGGGCCTGCTGCAGAGCTGACCCTCTAAAACATTAGGGGCAAGTGCCTGCTGCTGATCTGACCATCTAAAAAATTAGGGGTAAGGGTCTGCTGCTGAGCTGACCCTCTATAACATTAGGGGCGAGTGCCTGCTGCTGATCTGACCATCTAAATTATTAGGGGCGAGGTCCTGCTGCTGATCTGACCATCTACAACATTATGGGCGAGGGCCTGCTGCTGAGCTGACCATCTAAAACATTATGGGTAAGGGCCTGCTGCTGAGCTGACCATCTAAAACATTAGGAGTGAGGGTCTGCTGCTGAGCTGATCCTCTAAAACAGTAGGGGCGAGTGTCTGCTGCTGATCAGACCATCTAAAACATTAGGGGCGAGGGCCTGCTCCCGATCTGACCATCTAAAACATTATGGGCGAGCGCCTGCTGCCGATCTGACTAGCTAAAACATTAGGGGTGAGGGCCTGCTGCTGATCTGACCATCTAAAACATTATGGGCGAGGGCCTGCTGCCAAGCTGACCATCTAAAACATTAGGAATGAGGGCCTGCTGCTTATCTGACCCTCTAAAACATTAGGGGTAAGGGTCTGCTGCCTAGCTGACCCTCTAAAACATTAGGGGCGAGTGCCTGCTGCTGATCTGACCATCTAAAACATTAGGGGTGAGAATCTGCTGCTGAGCTGACCATCTACAACATTATGGGCCAGGGCCTGCTGCCGAGCTGACCATCTAAAACATTATGGGAGAGGGCCTGCTGCAGAGCTGACCATCTAAAAAATTAGGGGTGAGGGCCTTCTGCCGAGCTAACCATCTAAAACATTATGGGTGATGGCCTGCTGCCGAGCTGACCATCTAAAACATTATGGGCAAGGGCCTGCTGCAGAGATGACCACCTACAAAATTAGGGGTGATGGTCTGCTGCTGAGCTGACCCTCTAAAACATTAGGGGCGAGTGCCTGCTGCTGATCTGACCATCTCTAAAACATTAGGGACGAGGGCCTGCTGGTGACCCTCTAAAACATTATGGTTGAGGGCCTGCTGGTGACCCTCAAAATAATTATGGGTCAGGGCCTGCTGGTGGCCCTCAAAAACATTATAGGTGAGGGCCCGCTGCTGAGCTGACCCTCTAAAACATTAGGAGCGAGGGCAGCCTAATAAGCATGTTGATATGATGGAGGAGGAGGAGGATGACGAGAAAAGGGAGATTGAACCATATACCCTTTTTAGTGGTGGAAGGGGTGCATGGGAATACAGTGTATTCAATACACCATAAAAGCCACATTTAGAGTGCCTTTATGTTCAGCCTCTTTCTTCCTGTGGAGTAGAGAAGTCAGGGGCAATTCAGGCCTTGTTCATTTTTAGAAGAGTCAACCGGTTAGCATTTTCAGTTGACAGGCAGATGGGCTTATCAGTTATTATGCCCCCAGAAGCACTAAATACACTCTATGACAAAACGCTGGCGGCGGGGCAGGCCAGTACCTCCAAGGCGTAGAGCGCCAGTTCATGCCACTTGTCCAGCTTGGACACCCAATAGTTGTAAGGCACAGAGGGATCACTGAGGATGCTGACACGGTCTGCTACGTACTACTTCATCATCTTCCAAAATGTTTCCCTCCTTGTGAGATTATGGATTATGACTAGGCCGCGCATTGGAACTGCTGTGTGTTCCCCTCGTCTCCCCTCCTCGGTTGGCCAAGGAACTACGTACTCTGCAGCCAGCGTTGTAAGCTGGAAATTTTTGGAGCAATTTTTCCACAAGGACCTTCTGGTATTGCACCATTTTGCTCGTCCTCTCAACCACAGGTATGAGAGATGAGAAGTTCTCTTTGTAGCGGGGGTCGAGAAGGGTGAACAAAGTCAGCCATGTGTGCCAGAGTCCCAACAGACAAGACTTTGCTGTCCTCATCAGGAGGATGACTCTCAATATCCTCATCCTCTTCCTCCTCTTCTACCCATCCACGCTGAACAAATGGAATAAAACTTCTATGGGTACTAGCCTCTGTAGCGTAGGAAACCGTCTCCTGCTCCTCCTCATCATCATCCAATTTGTGTTAAGAAGACGAGCTGAGGGTGGTCTGGCTATTACCCTGTGTACTGTCTTCCCCCATTTCCACCTCTTCCCCATGCAAAGCGTCCGCCTTAACACTGGGTTCAGACCTGAGCGTTTTGAAGCCTAGCGTTTTCTGAGCGTTCAAGACGGGCGTTAACGCGCGTTTTTTTCAAGCGTTTTGGTAAATAGTGTAGGCGCGTTTGACGCGCGTTTATGTGATTGACTGCATAGTTGGCCAATGACCAAACAGCCCTCGCTATATATAGTTTGGCCAATCTGAGTGCTTTAGAGGTGTGAAATTCCATGGTGGCTGATCCAGCATGTTGGAAACTTTGAAAAACGCTCGTCCATAGGCGCGTTTAACGCTGCTAAACGCCCGAACAACACGCGTATCGCGTTTCCCATTGAAGTATATTGGCACCAAACGTTTGAAAAACGCCCGAATTAACGCGAACATACTTGCTTATGCGTCGGACATTTTTAGGCGCATTCGAACGCGCATAAAAACGCCCAAGTGTGAACCACCCCCATTGGAATGCATGGTTCCTGTACTGTTGTGCGGTTTTTTGCGCGTTCGAACGCGGCGTTTTACGCGAAAGTGTGAACTGAGTGTAATTGTGAGCAGTGAGCGTTTGAGTAGACACAGAAGTGGGATGGTTATGCTGATAATAGCGTTATCGCCACTCATTCTCTGTGTTGATTGCTCAAAGTTGCATAAAACCTCACAGAGGTCAGACATCAATGCCCACTTGTTGCTTGTGAAGAGCGGAAGCTGACTGGAAAGGTGACGACCATATTGCAGCTGGTATTCCACTACTGCCCTCTGCTGCTCACAAAGCCTGGCCAACATGTGGAACACCGAGTTCCAGTATGTGCTCACGTCGCACAACAGTCTGTGAGCTGGCAATTGCAAACACTGCTGCAGCGTTGCCAGACCGGCGAAAGCTGTTAATGACTTGCAGAAATGGGCACACACGCAGCGCACCTTCACCAATAGCTCAGGCAAATTAGGGTAGGTTTTGAGAAACTGCTGAACTACTAGGTTGAACATGTGGGCTAGGCATGGGATGTGTGTGGGCTTGCCTAGCTCCAAAGCCGCCACCAAGTTATGGCCATTATCAGACACAACTATGCCTGATTGTAGGTTGAGTGGCGAGAGCCACAGCTCAGTCTGGTCCCTTATCCCCTGCCACAGCTCTGCGGCAGCATGCTGTTTGTCACCTAAGTAGCTCAGTTTAAGCACAGCCTGTTGCCACTTCCCCACTGCAGTGCTACACTGCGTCCAGCTACTGACTGATGGCTGAATGGTGCTGCAAGATGAGAATTCAGAGATGGAAGTCGAGGAGGAGGCAGAGGAGGTTCCAGTATGTGCTCACGTCGCACAACAGTCTGTGAGCTGGCAATTGCAAACACTGCTGCAGCGTTGCCAGACCGGCGAAAGCTGTTAATGACTTGCAGAAATGGGCACACACGCAGCACACCTTCACCAATAGCTCAGGCAAATTAGGGTAGGTTTTGAGAAACTGCTGAACTACTAGGTTGAACATGTGGGCTAGGCATGGGATGTGTGTGGGCTTGCCTAGCTCCAAAGCCGCCACCAAGTTATGGCCATTATCAGACACAACCATGCCTGATTGTAGGTTGAGTGGCGAGAGCCACAGCTCAGTCTGGTCCCTTATCCCCTGCCACAGCTCTGCGGCAGCATGCTGTTTGTCACCTAAGTAGCTCAGTTTAAGCACAGCCTGTTGCCACTTCCCCACTGCAGTGCTACACTGCGTCCAGCTACTGACTGATGGCTGAATGGTGCTGCAAGATGAGAATTCAGAGATGGAAGTCGAGGAGGAGGCAGAGGAGGAGGAGAAGGGGGGGTTGCAGCCACTAGAATAAGTGGCTGCGGAAATCCTGATGGAAGTAGGGCCCGCAATTCTTGGTGTCGATAGCACCTGTGCCATCCCAGGGTATGACTTGCTCCCGGCCTCCACAACGTTCACCCAGTGTGCCGTCAGGAAAATGTAGCGTCCCTGGCCAAAATTACTTGTCTATGTGTCAGTCACTAAGTGGACCTTCCCAATAACTGCGTTGGTCAGGGCACGGGTGATGTTACGGGACACATGCTGGTATAAGGCGGGGACTGCACACAGTGAAAAATATTGGCGGCCGGGGACAGAGTAACGCGGGACGGCCGCTGCCCTCAGGCTGCGGAAAGACTCAGTGTACTCAAGCCTAAATGGCAACATTTCCAGGGCCAGCAATTTTGAAAGGTGCGCATTTAGTTGCCATGGCCTGTGGGTGGGTGGCTGGGTATTTGCGATTTCGTTCAAAGGCCTGGGGTATAGACATCTGTACGCTGCGCTGGGACACAGAAGTGGGTTTGCTAGCTGATGGTGCTTGCGAAGGTCCAGGTGCATGGTGGGGGGCATCCAGGTCTGCATCTTGGACAGGGGATTGGCCAGCACGTAACACAGGGGAAGAGGAGGCAGTTGTGTTACCTGCCGACAGTGATTGTGGACCCAGGCGTTCGACCCACCTATTAGGGTGCTTTGATGCCATGTGGCGGATCATGCAGGTGGTGGTGAGGTTGCCAGTGTTCAAGCCCCTGCTCATTTTGGTACGGCACAGGTTGCAAATGACAATTCTTTTATCGTCTGCACTTTCCTCACTGACTCCTTGGCAAGGGAGATTTCCGCAAGGGGGTGCTCCAGGGAACAGTTGCGGGCCTGTTTGGTGTGGCCTGCCTTCTCCCTTTTGCCACCCCACTGCTTATTCCAGCCTGTTGCGGTGCTGCGGATCCCTCCCTCTCTGTACTGCTGTCCTCGCTCGATTGCATCCTTTCCAGGTTTGGTCAGTGACTTCATCGTCCACCACCTCCTCTTCCACTTCCTCACTCTGGTCCTCCTCCTGACTTGTTGACCTAACAACAACCTCAGTTATTGACAACTGTGTCTCATCCTCATCATCCACCTCGTGAAACACTAATTGCCGTTCTCCACCGTCATCTTCTGACTGTGGATGCTCAAGAGTTTGGGAATCAGGGCACAAGATCTCCTCATGTCCCTCTTCAAGCGGGCTTGGCGAGAGGCCCAATTTAAGGAATGGCGATGAAAAGAGCTCCTCTGAATATCTGAGTGTGGGATCACTTGTTTGCCAAGACTCTCCATGGTGGGAGGAAGGAGGATCAGGGTGAGGATTCTGTTGACCAGACTCTTGGCTACTGAGACTAGACTTTGTGGAAGACAGGGTGGTGCTTAACCGACTGGAAGCATTATCTGCTTCAATCCAACCGACTACCTGGTCGCGCTGGTCTGACTTCGAGAGTGGTGTCCTGCTCCGACCTGCAAATTGGGACATAAAGCTAGGTATCATGGATGAGTGTATTTCTTGTGCTCTGGCAGCAGGCACAGTTTCACCGCGCCCAGGGCCACGGCCTCTGCATGCACCATCAGCAGCACGGCCACTTCCCCGTCCCTTACTGCTCGCCTTGCACATATTAAATGGTATATATGCTTGCAAGTATGTCACACGCACAGAAACGCTGATTTTGTAAGTTTATGCGCAAATAAAGTGCACAGAATGTCACAGATATTTTTAGGATGTGCACATGTTATACGGGTATAACGCAAGTAATGTCGCTGTCACCACCGGCTAATAAAAATTACACTGAATTAATGTCACTGATATTTAGGAGGGGCAAACATTATACAGGAGATGTAGCACAGGTAATGTTGCTGCCATCAGCAGCAAAAGAATAAGACTGAATGTCACTGATATTTCGGACACGCAGAGGTTATACAGGAGATGGTCACCAAAAAAGGTCGCTAAAAAATTAGCAATGCCACATATATAATATAATGATCACATTCTTTATTAACCCAGATCCAATAATTTATATAAATACAGAATAGGAACACAAGTTCTCTACATCTCCTTCCCCACCCTAATAGCACATCCTACTCATCCACCAGAAAATAGTGACTAAGGCTGTAAGCCCTCACTAATTCAGCTGCACAGTAATGCTATACACACAGCTCCCTGGGAATACCAGCCACTGCCACAAATCCCAGGTGAAGTGCCTTGTCTCTAGTGCTTGCTTAATCAGCCCATGCCTATACCTGCATGAAATACACACCAAACAGACTGCACAGCGATCCTACTGCGTGTATGAAGCTGGGGTGGAGGAGAAGGAGAGACCGTCGACCCAATGCGCGTTTCGCCTCGCTTCTTTAGGGGGCGTGATTTTATAGCGATCTTTTTTTGGTGACTGTTGTTGAAACACACATATTGGATTATTTTAATTGCTGTTTTGGTGAAGTTATACAGGAGATGTAGCGCAGGTAATGTAACTGTTCACAGCGGACACCGTCTACGGAAAAAGTACACTGGATGTCACAGATATTTTTAGGCTGCGCACACATTAGACAGGAGATGTAGCGCAGATAATGTCGCTGTCTGCAGCGGCCAAACAATTGCAAGCTATTTAGCACAGGTTGCGCTAAAAATATATACTGCTGCCACACACAATGGTCCTTAAAAGGACTTTTGGGTTTCTAACAACTTTTAGCAATTTAGCGCAGGTTACGCTAAAAAAATATATATTGCTGCCACACACAATAGTCCTTAAAAGGACTTTTGAGTCTATAATGAGCATAAAAACGAAAATATTCCTATTTCAATCCCTACACTATCTCTCCCTTCTACTCTCTCCCTGACTAAGACTGAGCCGAACACGTGTCATCGGGTGCTACATAGCACCGCTAGCCCATCACTGTAATGCCAGCAGCCAACATGGCTACGGCATTACAGTGAATGGCAGTACTTACCTGCACATTTATTGGCTGCGTAGCAGCCAACAAACGTGCATGGAGGAGACTCGAGTATCGGCCGAACACCACAATGTGCCGAGCATGCTCGCCCAACACTTATAACAGTATCTATCTGTAGCAAAACTCTCCCCTTTACACTAGAAAATGCTGAACGTAACTGTAAGTATCTAAACCAGGATAAATCGTTTATGTGCTCTTTTTGTGTCAGCTCCAAGAAAGGAAGTATATCTCCATTATTCACCACTTGTGCAACATATAGAATATTGTTTTTCTGCCAGTATTTATCTTCAACTAAGTCATCCAACTCCTGTAGATAATAATTATGCCAGAGGGGCGTACATTGGAGAAATCCCTATATTCCCAACCAACCTCTAACAGTGCTCCACGTCTTACTAAATAGTTTCCTAGATTCTCTATAATCCTGTTTGACTCTGGATATGTAAACATAATAACATATGTAGATCTACTCAACAAATTCCTACAAAGTGGACTATCTTCCCAGTGATTATAAAGCCAGAGCTGTGAAGCTATGAAATAACCCTTGAAATAGGGATGGTTCAACCCTCCCTGTTCAATTGGCTTATAAAGGTATTCCAATTTGAGTCTCACATGCTTTCTTCGCCACATTAGATCATTAATAATTCTCTCAATTAACTTGAAAAAATGTATCCTCAATCCACACTGGAGAATTCGTAAGAAAATAGAGGAGTTGGGGTAGTATCACCATCTTAACTAGGGATATCCTGTCAGCTCTAGATAAAGGAAGTCGAAGCTATATCGTCACTTTTGACAGATTTAGATGTAAAAAATCTTCAACTTTAGGGGATATAATCATGCCCAAGTATTCAACTGAATCAGAGATCCTAAGAAAACGCAATGGCCCCTCAATAGAATAGTCGGGTCTATCCACTAGCATGAATGTCATCTTTGACCAGTTAATATCAAAACCTCAAACTGCACCAAAGGCATTAACTATATATAAATAAGTTCAGGAAGTGAGGTATTGGTATGGTTTATAAAAAAAAAGACACGTCATCTGCGTATAGGGAAATACGGTCCTCCATTCTTAATATCCCAAACCTTTCAATCCCAGGGTCCTGCCTTACTCTGGCAGTAAGGGGCTCAATATAAATATTAAATAACAATGGGGAGAGTGGACATCCCTGACGAGTGCCTCTACTCAAAGAGAAGCTCTCCGTCAAGCTCCCATTGACATTCAGTCTTTCAGTAGAGGACTGATACAAGAGCTTAAGCAAATTTTATATATCTAGTGCCAAATCCCATCCTTCCCAGCTCCTTCCAAAGGAATCCACACTCCACCCTGTCAAACGCCTTAGAGGCGTCTAAAGACAGAATGGAGCGAGAGACCCCCCCAGAAGACTGTATAGTAGCAAACAGACGATGCAAATTATGGGTACCCTTGTTAGGAATAAATCCATTTTTATCAGAATGTATAATTGATGTAATAACCTTGGATAGCCTTGTAGCCAGAATTCTTGAGAGAAGCTACATATCTGTATTAAGTAAGAAAATAGGCCTATATGACCCCATATCTATGGGATCCTTTCCTTTTTTCAATATTAATATTATTACAGCCTCTGTCGTTGATTCTAGAAGGCTACCTTCCTCAAATGAACCTAAATACACCCTCAACAAACGAGGGAGAATATTATCCCTATATTTACAGTAGAATTCATATGGGAGTCCATCCGACCTGGGGGAATAATTCCCCGAACACGCCTTCAATGCAGCCTCTAGCTCCTCTAAAGAGGGATTTAGATCTAGAAACTCCCTCTGAGTATCAGTAAGGACTGGAAGAGTGATAGAGTCTAGATATGAATTCATCTCTTCATCTGATATAACCTTATCTGAGCTATATAATTAAGAAGAATGCTTCAAAAAAGTTCCTTTTATACACTCTTGTTCTTCAATAATTATACCCTCAGATGACCGAATATTAACTATCCCTTTTTTTCTGTTCTTGATTAGAAATCACCCTTGCCAGAAGTTTTCCTGGTCTCCCCACCTCAGAAAAATATTTTGTCCCCTAAAAAAAAGTTTCTGCTGGGCCTTTTCCAAGAGAAAGTCAGCATACACCTTGCTTGCCTTCTGCATAATTTCCCTATTTCCTGGGGTTTTATTCCTGGAGAACTCACTCATGGCAGCTAGCGCTACTTCTTTTAGCTGCCCCTCCTTCTTGCCGTATCCCTTTTTTAAATTGGAAATATTACTAATAGAGATTCCCCTCATAAAGGACTTAAATGTATCCCCTACCAGTTGGGGTCTAGCCGTGTTCTCATTACTATCCCAAAAATACCCCATCTCTTGTCTAACCTGGTCATAATGATCTTTATCTATTATGGAAATCCAATGGGGGTTCAACCTAAATAGAGGTTTTATTTTAAAATCATTAGCCCCCATGGTTAATTTAAGAGATATGGGTACATGGTCCGATAACAACCTGGCCTCATATTTCATCGATTTAATAAATCTAAGATAGTTGTTTTTTATCAAGACCAGGTTTATCCCGGTCATGGAATTTACAGCTTTACTTATACAGGAGTAATCTCTTTTCCCTTTTCCAGTCTATTCCCATACATCCACATAGCCTGCTTCCAGACAGAAGTGTGCCAACTGGGACCCTTGGGCTGTAGTGTAGTTATCTCCCTCCACAGAAATCCTGTCTATTTCTGGATTCATAACACAGTTAAAGTCCCCAATAACCAGCAAGGGGCATTCAGGCCATTGGTCCACAAAAGTTAATAAGTAGTTAAGTACATATAAAGAAAAGGGAGGCGGAATATAAACAAAAGCCAAAATACACAATCTTCCAGAAAGTTGCCCATAAAGAAAAACAAACCTCCCCTGCTTATCGATAGAGGATGCCTCGCCAACAAAATCAACCCCCCTATGGATCAAAACTGTAACACCTCTAGAATAGCTAGTAAAGGTAGAATGATAAGTCTGCGCAGCCCATCCCCTACCAAATCACAGAACCGACTCCTCAGTAGCATGCGTCTCAACCAGGCAGACAATTGCTGGTAGATGTCTCTGAGGCTAGTTTCACACTAGCGGCAGGGGAGTCCGTCAGGTTGTTCCGGCAGGTGAACAGCCTGTTGGATCCATTCTGCCGCTAGTTCACTTGTGCCCCTGGACTGCTGCTCCATCTCCATTGACTATAATGGGGTAGACCCAGAATTCTCAAATTACATCTCCTAGACCTATCCTCCAGATCCACCATCCACCACTAAGATGTTGATCTCCATTCTCAGTGTAGTCATTTAAGATTTAGATATTTTAGCCTCATTCTCCAAAGCCCCCAATGTTCTTTCTATAGTTGTGACTGTGTCTCGGATCTTGGTAACATCATTCCTTATCAAAACCACATCTGTCTGAAATGCCCCAAGCTGCGTTGAGATGTTCTGTATTAGATCTCCATTGTTTTTTAACCGCAGTCAGGATTTCTTTTAAAGGGGCGGGCTCTCCCATAGATGAATCATTCAACTCTTACCTCCTCACCTCCTCTTTCTGACAATCCTCCTCCATTACTTCGACCCCTTTAAATCCAGCATTTTTTTTACCATTCGGATCCATCACCCCTTTTTGTTCTGCCCTTGTAATTACATTTGGGGACTTTAGAAACTGGTATATTTTTACAGATTACAGTGTTTTCTGTCACGTTATTTGAGATGAATGTTCCACTGAATCTCTATTTTGCTTAGGGGCCATTTCTTTTCTCCTTGCGCCTTCCTCTCGTTTTATATATATATATAATATATATATGTATATATATATATATT